>JAJOOR010001668.1:0-72510 GCA_036250505.1 Solanum acaule
AATAAAGTAGTAGGTAATTAATGGTGTTAAATTGTCCAATAATATAAATTTTAAAGGTACAACCATAAAAGAAGAATGTACAACACTATGAAGCACATATCATCCAACACTTGTCATGTGCTAAGTAGTACTTATTCCCACTTATTATTATTATATATATGATTAGAAGGGATTCAGAATTAGAGGTGAAACCATGATTTTTATTGATTTTAAATTCTAGGATAAAGATGTCATGTATTAAGGGAATATTATATGAAATAGCAAACTATTAATTCAAATTAAATGATATAGTCATAGTTTATTTTAATTGTAATTCATAGCAAACATCCCCTTTTTTTGTCATATGATACGATATATAATTAGCCATTTTTGGTATACAATTAGCCATTTATACATTTCGGTATAAAATGTATAAAATGCATTTTTGTTTGTATAAAGCGAGAGAAAAGTGTATATACAAATACAAATACATATATTTTTGTCTTATACACTTATAATTATACAAATGCAGATCTTGTTATACAAATTACAATGTATAAATGAATTTATACAAAACTGAACAATTTGTATAAAATTGGATGTTTGTAGCGAATTATACAAATCAAAATCTCCATAGCAAACATAAAATTTGTTATGGAGCGCAATTATGCAAACTATAGCTATAACATACAAATATGATTTTTATGTTTGCTATATGTGAAAGTTGCTCTAGTAATAATTGGGTTTTGAATATAATTTTATATTCAAACTGATGCGTCAGATTATCATTGGGGAGCAGGTATATACGCTTAACTTTGTATTTCATAAATAGTACTTTTAACTACAAATTATACTTATTTTATGATATACTTAAATATATAAAGAATACTTAGTACCAATAGAGAAATAAAAAATATGATCATGTCTGTTAAGATAGCAAATGCTTAAAGCATATAAAATGAAAAATATTCAATTTCATTTACATTTAGTAAGAAAAAGAGCGTGGAGACATAAAATAGCTCTACATCATATTGATAAAGCTATTCCAGAAATGGAACAAATAGTCAACGGTGAAAGATAGCCCTAAAGTGAGGGCCCCGGAGATAGTATTTCTCAACTGTCGATCGACGTGACAATCATGCCTGCTTGACAAAGCCTTTTTCATTCAGACAAACATAATAGAAAAAACAGAAAAATTTGACAAAAAAGTAAGTAAAAAATACATAAATAATTTATTGGCAAAAAAGTTTGCTAGTAAAAATACTTACCAAAAAGGAAGTATGGACGAAAAACTAATCAATGAATTTCTTGAGAAAAATAAAGAAAAAGAAATAGAAGAACAATCTAGAACAAAGGATCTAGAAATCGAAAATACTAAAGAAGAAAATTCTTTCTATAATACCTTCTTTTTGGTATATAGCTTTGTTTGGAAACATTTTTCCTTTTTATTAAGCTTTTCTTAAGCTTTCTTCTCTTCTTGTAAGGTTTATCATTGCATCCCCATTGAGTTGCTGCATTTGTATCTAAACAATAAATTTGTGTATTTATTCTTTTGGCCTTTCTTTGTATATTATGTGACATACATAATTGACCAAGTCTATTATTTAAGAATGATATTCTTTGTCCAAGAGCATCTCCTTTTTTATCTTCTTTTTCATATTCTTCTCTGAAATATTTTGCCCAAAATCCGGGTAATTTTTGATAATATTTTTCAAGATATGGCTGCATTTCATTGCCACTATCAAATATTTTATAATAATATTCTTCGAATTCACATTAGAAAAATTACAAATTTGTAAAATGAGTTATATTCAAGAATACACTTGTGAGTTCGAAGAATATTATTATAAAATATTTGATAGTGGCAAGGAAATGCAGCCATATCTTGAAAAATATTATCAAAAATTACCCGGATTGGAACAACTCGATGAATTTAGTAGATCGTTTTAGGAGGCCCTAATGACTATAGATCGAACCTATCCAATTTTTACAGTATGATGGTTGGCTGTTCACGGCCTAGTTGTACCTACTAGCATATTTAACCTTGCTCTAGCATATTTAACCTTGCTCTGATAATTGGTCTATCTAGCATATTTAACCTTGCTCTGATACCACTTCTATGTAGAGCTATTTTATGTTTCCACGCTCTTTTTCTTACTAAATGTAAATGAAATTGAATATTTTTCATTTTATATGTTTGAAGCATTTGCTATCTTAACAGACATGATCATATTTTTTATTTCCCTATTGGTACTAAGTATTCTTTATATGTTTAAGTATATCATAAAATAAGTATAATTTGTAGTTAAAAGTACTATTTATGAAATACAAAGTTAAGCGTATATACCTTTCTTCTTCTCGTTCAATGAACAGTCTCTATCACTACCGCAGTAGTTCTCCTTTCAGGCTATGAACAGTGTTTCACCTTCATGACCTCAATCGACCGGCTACCTTGCCACTGTTCCTCCCTAAGGCCGAAGATCGCAACCTTCCCTTAAGACTGTTTATGGAATTTTGGAGAAAAGAGATATACAAACCAAACTTTTTTATTTCATAATAATACCTTTACATACAAACTATATATATTTTACATATAATACTTATAACATATTTAGAATACTTTTCCCAGACGGGAAGAGTTCTCTACTCACTATCTGAAGAGGTACCTAACATTTTTCGCTATTGGGTTTTCTAGAGAAAATGTAGTCTGCCTCTATAATGAGAAGTTCCTCTCCTTTTATAGATATAAGGAGGGACTCGTTTACGAATAATTTTTTACATATTTGTGCTTTAGTCCTTGACAAGATAAGATGTCTTCCTTGTCACTTTCCTCCTTCTTTAATAAAGCAAGATAATGCTTTCTCCTTATTAAAGATAAAGCATGATAATATGCTTTGTCTTTTTGTCATGTGTCTTTGGGATAAGATTCCCATTCTGTCACTTTTGTTATGACGTAAGTGCCTACGTCATTTTTCACTTGCTGATTGCTTTTTGACGTAAGTGCTTACATCAGTCTCTTCCTGGTGAATGCTTGTGTTCTAGGAATTTGCAAGTCATCTTCCAGGTTTCTTCTGTAGCTTCCAGCCTGTGGATTTCAAAATCAAGGAGTTTTTTCTTTAAGATTTTATTTTTATTTTTTCCTTTGGTTAATAACATCCAGGTAGACGTATAATCAACCACTTGATAATCTTCTTCATAAAATCTTTTGAGAATAAAGTACAAGGCTTTAATTCCCAAAGCTCTGCGAGTTTGGATCCATTTTTTATTTAAATGGGATAGTTTTTTGTCAACGCCTGTGGCCTTGACATTGAAACTCTTTAATTTTTCCATCGTAATGAAATTAATTGTTGTAAAATATAACTGTAAGTCTTTCCCTTCCATGGCTATGCTAAAGAATCGGCAATAAACACCTTCTCCTTCAGCGAACTTCTTTATTGATGTCACCAGTTGTGATGGCAACTGAGATAATCCTTGTAGATCAGGTTTTGCATAAACTTGATCTAGATATCCATATTCAAATAATTGGGCTGTAAACCCTGATGATCCGTTTAGAAATATAGAAATTCTAGGAAACAAACTTGTTGTTCCTAAAACTCCAAAAGTTTCTCCACTTTCTTCTGGTAGATTGTAGATATATCTTGTAAATTTAAGATATTCTTTCTCCTTTGGATTCTGCTTTCCAACCTGAAAAGAAGAAAAAACTTTTGTTCCTGTTGGAACTTTGTTAGAGATTTTTTCTGGTTTCCCAGATGGTTTTTCAGCTATCACTGAGGTTGAGCTTGTTTCTCCTTTTGAAGAAGAAGAAGCTTCATTTGCTCGGCTTTTTCCTTCGTCTTTCGACTTAGGAATTGGCATATCCGTGCTTACCATCGAGATGTTTTTGGCACTGGGTGCTAGTGGGACATCTCCTGCCACTTTGTTAGGATTAACATTCCCTATTGGATTTGAATTCCTTTTTGGACAAGTGTCCAAATATTCGCACAAGAGTAGAAATTCACTCATGCTTTCATCTTGATCATTGTTGAGCTGATTGAGTTCAAATTGAAGGTTCCTGGCTTGTTCTGTCAAGCTAATCAAATCATCTCTGATTTTGAATAATTTTTTACTTTTTGTGTCAATAGCCTCAGCTGTAATTTGCATTTTTTCATATATCCTATTGACTAGGATCTGTGTCCGATTGTCCATATTGGACGTTTCTTGAAAGAAAATTTGCAAAGAAATTGTCAGTTCCTTTAATATATTCTATTTTGAATGAATAGAATGATAATAAAACTTGTCATCTATGCAATCTCCTATATTGTGGTTCTGATGGAAGTTTATTAAATATAAGGCCTGATACCTGTGTATTATCAGTTCTAATTACAAATTGTTTAGGTAAAAGAAAAGTTGAAAACTTTCTAATTCCTTTCACAATTGCTAATAACTCTTTTTCATTGGTAGAGTATCTTGTTTCTGCATCAATGAATGTACCACTTGTGTACCTGCAAATTTCATTCAAATCGGTTTGCAATAATGCTCCCCAATGATAATCTGACGCATCAGTTTGTGGAATCAAATTATCTTCTGGTTCTGGTAATCTTAGTTTTGGTAACTTAGAGCATTCTTCTTTTAATTGCTTAACACAGTGAGTGTGTTCTTCACTCCATCCAATCCTATTGGATTTTCTTATTAATTTTTGTAGGACATTTCTCTTTTTTGCTAAATTAGGAATAAATTCTCCTGCATAATTGAGACATCCTAAAAACTTTTGTATTTCCTGTTTTGTAGTTAATTTATCAGGAAATTCTGTAATCTTTTTTGAAATATGGGCTTGTAGTTCAATCTCATTTTTTGAAATAATCATTCCTAAGAATTCGATTTCATTTTTATTTATTTTTGCCTTCTTTTGGCTCAAAATAATTCCATTTTTTTAAAAAAATTCTGAAAATTCTTTCAGATGTGTTAGATGTTCTTGATATGTTTTAGAACATATTAATATGTCATCTATATAGACTATTAAAAATTCTTTGTCTGAAAATATTTTATCCATTTTTCTTTGGAATATTTGTGGTGCATTTTTTAATCCAAAAGGCATCACTATCCATTCATAATGACCATTTGGTGTACTAAAGGCAGTTAGCGGAATGGATTCTTCTGCTAATTTTATTTGCCAAAATTCACTCTTACAGTCAAATTTTGAGAAATATGTTTTTCCTTTAGCAAGGTTTATAAGATTGTTTTTATTTGGGATAAAATATCCATCAAATACACAATTTTTATTTAGCTCCTTATAGTTTATTATCTTTCGAGCTTTTCCTCTTTTTATTTCAACATGGTTTCTTACCATGAATGCTGGACTACTATGAGGACTTTTACTCATCCAAATTAACTTTAAGTTGATTAATTCTTTTATTTGAATTTTAAATTCAATTTTATCATCTTCATTATAGAGCATTGGTTTTACCCTAATGATGATACTAGGATCTTTAAGGGTTAAGACTACTCTTTCTTGATTTCTTTCCCACTTTTCTAATGGATTCTCACCATAAGATTTTTGTAGGTTTTCCTTAATCTGTTCTAAATTAAGGCACTTACAAGAAATTTTCCTTAGATTTTTTAAATATTTTCTTTTGTAATTTCCATTATCTTTTTCGATAATGTATGGATTCTGTTTTCTTGGGACTTTAATAAAATGTCCACAAGGGGTTTTTAGGCTTATCATATACTGTGTTTGATGATAATCCTGGAATTGTTGTAGAAAATCATTTCCTAGTAATAAATCAGTTTCTAATTTATCATAGACAAATAATTTATTTATAGAAACAATTTTTTATCCTAAAATTATTTCTACCTTTTCCTTTGATTGTGTCAATTTTTCTTTATTTCCTGTGATTCCTATCATGGAAATATTGCTTTTATTGATATCACAATATTTTATTAGGAAATTTTTAGCTAAACTAGCTTCAGATCCATTGTCAATCTGACAACAAGTTGTGAGTTTTGACTCATAGAATGTTATTTCTATGAAAACTAATACCTTAAAAGATGTTTCTTTAGGCATTCTTTGGTATGAAACAATTTTCATTCTTATAACTTATTTCTATTCCATTTTTTCCTATGCTATAGTCTTCTAGACTATTAAGGAACAAATTTCCTAAAATTAGATTATGATCACTTTCATGATTTGTAATATAACATGGAACTGTTATTCTTATGTTATCTAACCTGATTGGTATATTTACCATATTTTTACATACATAATTATTTCCTTCAAATGTTTTATAGGTATATGGAATAACTTCATAGATTGGTAATCCTTCTATTAAAATACCTTTAATATGATTGGCTGTTGCACCTGTTTGTATTAATATTTCTTGTTGTTTCCATTCTACTCCATTATAGATTCTTCCTGCAATACTAGCATGTTAGAAATTTCAAAAGTTCTTTTTACATATCTATTAGATATACTTTTCCTTATGGAATTTCTCCCATATTCTAATGAAAGTCTAGGATTGTTACTAGAACTTCCTATCTCTTGTGTTTTTCCAAATTGGATTTCATATTCATCTGGAATTTGCGGTTGTTGAATTTCAGCTTCAATAATTCTTGCTATTTCAGTGCATTCTTGATCTATTTCAATCATTTATTTGTTTTTATATACATTTCCATAATTGGAATTAGTAACCGTATATAGAGCTTGATAATAAATGCTCATAATATGATTACCTGGTTTGAATAGGTCTTTACGCTTAACCTGAAAATGTAGACTTAATGCATCATTAAAATCTGCATCTTTCAAAGAAATACAGTATTTTGGATAGTATGTGAATAGGAGTTTAGTATAAGCCAAATTTCCTTCGATTATACCAAGATCTCCTTCTTTTGCATTTATGAATCTTTCATCTGAAAGATTTATTACAATAGGACAATTAATTCCTTCTTTAAAAGTTGATTTTACTAAAATTTGGATTCCACCTAAATGGACATAATTCATTTTTATCCTTTTCTTTTCAGGAATTTTCCTAAGGATTTGACCTATCATGGGTTTAGTTAAAAGATTTAACTTGTGTTTACCTGTGGTTTGAGTAATTTCTATTACTTTTTCTACCTCCTGGTATTCATGATATGATATTTTGCTTCTTGAAAACATTCTTTGCATTTTATTAAAAATGTTATCTCCTGTTTTGAGATTTAATTTTAAACCTTGAATTTTTCGAAATAATTCTCCATCGAATGTTGCTTTTAGGGCATAACCCCTTTGATCTTCTTCAGTTTCAATTGTATGAACTGAATCTTCATCTTGGTTTTGTATTTCATTATTCATTTATTCAGATTCTTCTGAACTAGTTGAATATTCTTTATATAATTCTTCAAAGAAATCTTCACTTCCTACTGATTTTATTGATTCCAAATTTGACTCGATTTATGTTCTATCAATTTTTAATATTTTAACTCTCTTTTTGTTACATTCGTAACTTTTATGATCTTCTTCACCACAGTTATAGCATTTGCATTTTTCTGCTGGCTTAGTTCTTTTAAAGTCTTTTTTCTTTCTATAATACCTTCTTTTTGGTATATAGTTTTGTTTGGAAACACTTTTCCTTTTTATTAAGCTTTTCTTAAGCTTTCTTCTCTTCTTGTAAGGTTTATCATTGCATCCCCATTGAGTTGATGCATTTGTATCTAAACAATAAATTTGTGTATTTATTCTTTTGGCCTTTCTTTGTATATTATGTGACATACATAATTGACCAAGTCTATTATTTAAGAATGATATTCTTTGTCCAAGAGTATCTCCTTTTTTATCTTCTTTTTCATATTCTTCTCTGAAATATTTTGACCAAAATGCGGGTAATTTTTGATAATATTTTTCAAGATATGACTGCATTTCCTTGCCACTATCAAATATTTTATAATAATATTCTTCGAATTCACAAGTGTATTCTTAAATATAACTCATTTTACAAATTTATAATTTTTCTAATTGCTCTTTTGCAATTGTTCTTATTTTTTCTCTATTATCTATTGGACTTCCTTGTCCACCTAAAAAATCATTTGCAACATATTGCTTTAGATTTGTTATTCCTTCTTGGAGGGAATTTTTTAAACCATCAATAGTATTATTTTTAATTATCTTTTTTGCATCTTCAGTTAATCCCGAAAATCAGTCATTTATTTTTCCTGTAAAAGTATTTATCATTATGATATACTTTTCTTCATCTGTATAATTCATTCCTTTTCCTAATAGGAAATAAAGGAGTATATTTTGGGACCATAGATGTAGACTTGTTTCTGGATCTCTTTTGCAATCTAGGTCTAGGAACTGGGTTCCTATATCTCCTGTTTGGAGTTTATTTGGCATGAATTTGGATTTATTATTATTATGATAATTTTTTATAAAATCTTTATTCTTTTTTGCTTTATTTGCAAAATTCTTCTCCAAATTTTCAGGGTCTATTTCATTTTTTATAGATGTATCTCCAATTTCAAATTTTCCTTGGGGTCCTCCTGTATCCCTTTTGTTCATGAATACTTTTATATTTTGTTCTAAAAGATTTAAGTCTTCCAGTGCATAAACTAGTTCGTCTAGTTGTTCATTCATTTTGTTCTATTTTTTCTGAATTTTCTTCTTCAGTATTTTCGATTTCTAGATCCTTTGTTCTAGATTGTTCTTCTATTTCTTTTTCTTTATTTTTCTCAAGAAATTCATGGATTAGTTTTTCGTCCATACTTCCTATTTGGTAAGTATTTTTACTAGCAAACTTTTTTGTCAATAAATTATTTATGTATTTTTGACTTACTTTTTTGTCAAATTTTTCTGTTTTTTCTATTATGTTTGTAATTCTTCCTGGAATGTTTTCTTTTAGAGAGACTATCTCTAATTCTATTAGCTTTAGTCTTAACGCTAATTGTTTATGACTTTCCATTAAGTCATTCAACATATTTACTATTTCTCCTAAACTCATTTATTCTGAAAAATAAAAATCAGATGTATCCATGTAGTTTCCTACAATTTCCTGACAATCAAATATTATATTTTCTAGAAATTCTTCTCTAAATTTTTCATCATCGATGAGTTGTATGATTTTTTCTTTTATATCTTTATTTAATTGTTTTATTACAACCAAAATTGTAATTAATTGTTTATCTTCTATAAACATACAGTGATTCATTGGGCCAATTATATTGGTCTATCTAGCATATTTAACCTTGCTCTGATACCAACTTGTTCTGGGCTGTTTAACAACAGGGTTGCAGAATTTTAGCAGATTATGCTGTATAAAGAGGACATCTATTTAATATGCCTATGGCATTTTTATACTCAAAATACTCTTGTATTCTAAGCATTTTCATTTCATAGATTGCTTCTATACATTTTGTAGATCTTAGATTTGTTCTAAGATATATTTGTTCCATTTCTGGAATAACTTTATCAATATGATGTAGAGCTATTTTATGTCTCCACGCTCTTTTTCTTACTAAATGTAAATGAAATTGAATATTTTTCATTTTATATGCTTGAATTAAGCATTTGCTATCTTAACAGACATGATCATATTTTTTATTTCCCTATTGGTACTAAGTATTCTTTATATGTTTAAGTATATCATAAAATAAGTATAATTTGTATATATATATATATATATGATTAGAAGGGATTCAGAATTAGAGGTGAAACCATGATTTTTATTGATTTTAAATTCTAGGATAAAGATATCATGTATTAGTAAGGGAATATTATATGAAATAGCAAACTATTAATTCAAATTAAATGATATAGTCATAGTTTATTTTAATTGTAATTCGCAGCAAACATCCCCTTTTTTTTGTCATCTGATACTATATACAATTAGCCATTTTTGGTATATAATTAGCCATTTATACATTTCGGTATAAAATGTATAAAATGCGTTTTTGTTTGTATAAAGCGAGAGAAAAGTGTATATACAAATACAAATACATATATTTTCGTCTTATACACTTATAATTATACAAATGCAGATCTTATTATACAAATTACAATGTATAAATGAATTTATACAAAACTGAACAATTTGTATAAAATTGGATGTTTGTAGCGAATTATACAAATCAAAATCTCCATAACAAACATAAAATTTGTTATGGAGCGCAATTATGCAAACTATAGCTATAACATACAAATATGATTTTTATGTTTGCTATATGTGAAAGTTGCTCTAGTAATAATTGGGTTTTGAATATAATTTTATACATATCTAATAAATTTATTAATACAAATACGAAATTTGAATTAAAGCAACTGATTTGGGGTTGAGCCCGTACGTCGATTTCTAATTGTTTGAGATTTAAAATTTATTATTTTATGATAATTTCAAATTAATATAATATCATCGAGTTTACATAAATATAATATTTATAAATATTTAGTGAATTTCTTTATTTATATGGGGTCTGAACTCGTATACATACATATTTTTAGTAGATAAAATTCTCAATATTTTTCAACATTTTCGGTTCTAAATAAAGTTGCCGACTTGGAATAGTTCAATTAAGCTCTTGTAATTTATACTCAAGTTGTAGAACTTAATAATTATGTGATAGGAAAAAAAAAGATTTTATAAGTTGACAGATCCATTAATATTGAAAAATCTAAATATTATTTTGGTCATGCATATAGCATTCTTGATATTTAGTGCTTTGGTCTTAGCTAAAATTTTCCAAAGTCTGAAGTTGGAAATTTTTGGCTTTTTGGTGTAATAATGAGTTTAGGATTTGAAAGAAGACATCATTTATTCAGAAAAGTTAGCCCACATTTTAACCAACATTATCTACCAAATTTGAACCCTCATAGTTCATGTTGAAAAAAATTGCAAAATCAAAGGATATGGCTCAGTAGATAAGGCTAATTACTTTTTCATTAATCAAAAATTTTAAGTTTGATCTTTAGATATGAAAAAATTATTGATAGAGAGCGATTTCTCTCACATGAGACCTCATGTGGCGTAAATCCGGATTAATCAAACTCCGAAAAACAGATTGAGTGGAATTGGAAAAAAAAAAGGCACAAATTTCAAGTTGGACAAAAGAAAAGGCACCAATTTCGTAGAAAATCTTCTAAAGTTACTACATCTACCTTGTCAATTGGCAGGTGCCATGTTATTTTCTTTTAAGAAACTTTCAACTATGGTCTTTAGGTATTCCTTTTTGAATAAGTAATGTACAAATTGACATAAATATAGATAGAAATAGCATTTTATTAGCTTATATTTATACTAAATTAAATTATTATTATCATGAGCTTTAATTGTGATAAATACGAGATCATAGCTAGATAAACTTCAACGCTGAAGTATTATTTGAATATTGTATTTTTACTTGTCTAATTATGCTTGAGATTCACCGAAGATGTGATGTGTAGTTATGCACTTCTTTTTCAAGAACTTGTCGACCTTAATATCTGTCAGCCCTTCTTTATGATTCACCATGATTGTTAAGGTTTATCATATTTGTCACTATTGAAACCCATAACACATATTTTTCACTTTTACACATATGCTTCATGAATTTGTTCTGGGGACTATGTCATCATCGAATGTAAAAGCACTCATAACATATTATGAACTTATATTATGTCTTATAAAATTTCACTTTTCACTTTCATTTAATTACAGTAGAGTTCGCTTAAAATATCATATATATCTGTTCTTCAAAAATATATCCGTCTAAAAACTTCTCAGTCCTTATTTATATGATCCGTACTAATCAACCCGTCCTCTATGATGTTACACACTATTAATTTGCTCATACGCAATGTATATATATGTAGTAATGGTCCCCTGAAGTTGTTAGATTTAAAGTGGAGGAATTGTAGTTGGGAGACCATGACCAAGACATGTCTATCTCAAGGTGGTACTACTACTTTTTCTTAACGTTACTATGCTCTATTTATTCAAACAAATGTTAAATAGTCAAGCTTGTTAGTCTTTCTTTTAGCTTTTGATTTTCAATAATATTTATTTAGAGACTCGACTTATTCATTTTACTTGTCATATTTTTTACATGTATTTTTAAAATATTATAAACTAAAAAAGTAATTAAGTAAGTAAGTCTTATTAATTCTTTAATAAAATTTCAATACTACTCTTTTTACCACATTTATCATGATTCATGAGTAAGGAAGGGTAAAGGGAGAAATTAACAATTAATTACATCTTATTTTTCAATAGAGTTTTATTAACTTTTTTACCCATATATACCATCATTAGTAAAGATAGTTTGATGATATACACATCTAATCAAAGTTTTGTTAAAACATGTATCAAGTCAATCGGGATCAAATAATATGAAATGGTGGGTTGCGGGGGTGGGGGGAGGGTTCTCCCATCCATTTTTCTTATCGTGTTGTTCTTCGCACGCTTCTTAAGAAAAATTTAAAACATAATTTAGCTAATTAATTTTTTATTTTAATTTAGTACTACTCTCTTTTTCACCATAGAGGTTTTTTCCTTTCATTTCATCTATTGGGTAAAAGATTAATATGAAAATAAATACTTAATTATCTTTTATTTTTTAAAATAATAATTATTTAAAATTAATTATTTTATTAGGACGATAATTAAAATGAACCGAACGAAATATATTATTGACCATATTTGTGCGGAAGTCGTCCCACAAAGTGAGACATGGCCACACTGAGAATGATTCCAAATACTACTTTCTTGGAAATTAACATAATTTTGCCTCGTGGAATGTTTAGTTCCAAAAGAGAAATTATATTTTAATTAAGTGGAATACTAATAAATCTTTGTCAATGTAATTATTAAAATATTTATAACTTTAAACACTATAAGTTGTCACTCAATACTATTTTAATTAAACTATTTATAATTATTTTTTAAGTGATATGATTGTGTAAATTAGACATATGATAATGGGAAAATTACATGGTTAAGCAAACAATACTAGTTAATTAGTCATCATAGCTATAGTTTTAGTTAATTACCACTCGCGACCAATATTCAGTGATAATTATGTGGGTTGGGGTTTCGAGTTTGTATAATTTGCATGTTTGTATAATTCAGAATTTGTATAATATAATTTGTAGAAATTTTGTATAGTGTAATTTTGTATAATTGGTTAAAGTTCAGATGTTTGTGTTGTATAAATTCGTTATTTCGAGTTTATACAAAAATAGCTCAATTATACAAACGTGCCTGGGAACTATACAAACTCACCCGTAAATTATACGAACGAGGCAACTTAAACTGTAGCTACAACCCATAAATATGCAAACTATAACTATGAAACATAATTAAGTTTATTATAATGACTATTTGCAAAAAGTTCCCGAATTATATATTTTTTGTTTTAATTTGTTTGACCTATATTTTCTGTATTCCACTTTTTTTAAAAAAAATGTTGCTTTCCTTATTCTTTTTTAACAACTTTTTAATTTCATCTTCTCACATAACATGTTTAAAATCACAAAATTAAAAGATATTTTGATATATTTAAGTTTTGACATATCATTAATTCAAGACTGTAAATTTCTTAAAATTTTCTTTGTTTTTTTAATTCATTATCAAATTAAAATAGATCAAATAAATTAAACAGAATACTCATTAGTAAAATGATAAGGACTCAATCAAAATCAACTCCACTATTCCCACTACATCTTCTTTTTTCCTTCTTTTTTACCAACTTTTTAATTTCATCTTCTCACATAACATATTTAAAACCACAAAATTAAAAGATATTTTGATATATTTAAGTTTTGACAATCATTAATTTAAGGCTGTACAATTTTAAAATTTTCTTTGTTTTTTTAAATTCATTATCAAATTAAAATAGACCAAATAAATTAAAACATACAGAATACTCATTAGTAAAATGATAAAGGACTCAATCAACATCAACACCACTATTCCCACTACCTCTTCTTTTTTCCTTCCATCTTCATCGACCCTTTTCCCTTTTCTTTCCTTTTCATTTTTAAAGAGATAACTTTTCTCATGTTTACCACACATCTTTCTATAGCAAATATATTAGTTAAATTATAGAGAAGATTAATTAGTTTGTTAGCGTGTTGGATTCATATTATTATGTATAGAGATAAGTATTTTTATTTTATGAGTGCAAATTTAATTGATTATAAAAGATTATTTATCTTTGTTTTTTAAATTATTATTAACTCGTGTTATTTATATAAAAAAAAAAAGTTAATAAAGTACTTTTTTTTGTTTCAATTTATGTAGTATAATTGAAAGTTTGAGAGTCAATCAAGTTTTTTTATAATTGAAATTTATTTATATACCTTTTAAATTATTAATTATGATGATTTATGGTATACTTCACCTACTTTTAAAATATATAAATTTTATTTCAGAAAACCTGCTTTTATGTATGAATTTATGGTCAAAAAGTTAAAAATTTAAATCTCAAAATTTCAATTGTGCGACATAAATTGAGGAAAAAGCTTTATTTACTACAATTAATTAATTATATATATATATATACACACACGATAGTTTTGTTATAACCTATTCGATCTAGTTTGAAAAATTAAAATTGCTTTTTTTAAATAAAAAAAAAACAAACATTTTTTTTACTTATTTTAGAAAGTTAAGATATTTGATCATTTTTTATATGAAAAGTAAGTGTTTAATTCTGAGTAAATCATAAATTATTTTTATGATAAAAAATCATTTTCCATGTAATTAGTATTTTTATAATCTTGGCCCAAATACATATTGATATTTTAAAATAGGTAGATATACTTTTAATATTGATTTGTTTTGTCAAACATAACAGGTTACTCTTCAATAATACTTTTCAGAAAACACTATATATATATATATATATAGATAGATATATATATTATTTTATTTTTAAACTTAATCAGACATGTTATAACTACAATAAGCCAATACTAGGACACTTCTTCTTAGTGTTAGTGCATATATCATAATAAATAATATTTAGTAAGTGTTTGGCCATATGATTTGGAGTTTGAATTTAAAATTTTGATTTGAAATAAACATTTGTTTATAAAACGTGAACAAAATTTCAACTTAAATTTCACATCATAATTTGAAAGCTTAATTTCTTTAAATGGCAGAATTTTGAATTTATTTTTAAAAAAAATATAAAACTTGAACGGTAAGTTTAAATTTTACAAAAAGTACTCATCATTTTAAACTTTACCAAAAAAAGACACATGCTCGACAATGAGTAGTAACTCAGATGACGTGAAAGGATTACATAAAAAAATAATTAATTACTAAGTACTACTATTGATTTTTCGGAGGAGTGAATATTTTGTAAACTTATATGCACTTGAAAATTTGTAATAATATACAATCCATGGAGACACGTGATTTATTAATATGACGTTGTAGAATATTCTGATATCTTATTTATAAGGAGAGAAGTATTAAAAATATCTCTGAACTTGGCGCAAATGATTAAATTTGTTTCCAAATTATATTGACAGCCTTAAAAATACCCCTCTACTTAATTAACTAAACTTAGATACACTCTCGATCTACACATGACATAACAAGTGGTCTCAAACTCTTGTAGGAGCATAGTGACTTAATAAAAAGTCGAGAGAAGTATTAGAAAACACCCCTAAACTCGATAAAAATTTAGAGGTGTATTTTACTCATATTACAAAATCAGAGATGCATTTAAGTTTAATTAGCCAAGTAAAATAATATTTTTAATTGTCAATAATTTAAAATTTTACGTTAAATTTAGGTATGTTTTTGATACTCGATCGAAACGAGCCTTAGTTCCGACCAAGCAAACTAAATAGGAGTGGAAAAACAAAAGAAACTTAGTACCGTCATGTTTTTACACCTAATATAAGGAAACTCCTCCCTTGCTTGTATACGCGGCAAACAATGAAATAATAGTAATTAACTAACAACTGCACTTTTACTATTATTATTTTTATTAATTTATCATTTGACCTTAAAAACTTTCAATTTCTTTCTTCACACTTCATTTAATATCTTCATATGTTTATATATATAGTCTCCCATACCCCTCTTATTATCATTCTTATTTATTTCATATATCCCAAAGTATATACAAATTAATAATAATAATAATTAGCTCTGGTGTTACATCTTATATTATGGCTATCAAAATTTTGTTGAAAGGTTTACTACCTAATTGCTTCAATGTTAAGATTAATGATGCAATTATTCATCCACATCATGAAAAGATTAATGGAAATTCAAGGCTAGGTGTTGGTGATATTAGTGATCCAGAATCACCATCAAATTGTATGAGTGATCTTTCATCAAATGCTATAATTGGATCAAATCTTCATGTTTTCACATATGCTCAACTTAAAGTTATTACAAGTAATTTCTCATCTTATAATTTTCTTGGAGAAGGTGGATTTGGACCTGTCCATAAAGGGTTTATTGATGATAAAATTAAGTATGGTTTAGATGCTCAACCTGTTGCTGTTAAGTTGCTGGATTTGGAAGGTGATCAAGGACATATTGAATGGCTGGTAAGTAATAATATTTTATCTGTCTTAGTTTGTCTGGACACGTAGTTTAAGAAAAATACACGAAGACTTCTGAATCTTATATTTGGTTTTCCTTTTGAGCAATCGTAAAATAAATAAATGATCAATATATTCAAGATAATTACATATTTATAAAATATTGTTTGAATTAATTCATCTTATTTCATCAGATCTAAGATATATGTATATGGTTCTGAAAGATGAACCGAACATGAGCGGTTCCAATAAAATTCAATTGATCTTGAATATGAATCCATTTTTTGATTTCCTCGAACTCGGTGTTTTAAACTAAAAATGTGTGTAAGGTACCAGAATGTGTTTGAATCTTATGATATTAAATATGCAACATGGAATGTCGAAAGTAACGAGTTGCTAAATATAAAACATGACATTCTTTTACAAACAAACATAAAAAATAAAAAATAGACACATAAAATGAAATAGAAGAAGTATTATATTTTCTTTTTAATTCCAATTAGTACTAATAGTTTAATATTTGTTGTTTTTTTCAGACAGAAGTAGTGTTACTTGGCCAATTGAGACATCCAAATCTAGTAAAGTTGATTGGATATTGCTGGGAGGATAAGCAAAGGCTTCTTGTTTATGAGTACATGGCAAGAGGCAATCTAGAGAACCAATTATTTAGAAGTATGTTTCTCATAATTAACATTCTTGTGAATTATTATTATTTTTCCATTAAAACCTTACTTTAATGTTTATAATAATTTAGATGTGGCAAAATAAACCTATTATTAGTAAATTGTTCAATTTTAAAAAAGGTTGAATAATGACCTATTATTTGGTCTATTTCATTTTAACTCAAAGAGTCTCATCATGTTTCATTCTGACTCACTCAAATTTGATCCAATCTGTCTATTTGCTACTTGTATTGCTAATATTTGATATCGACATACTTCATGTTCATGACTTTTGCCGCTTTTAAGCTGAACATGTTTTTATTTTTTTATTTTTGCGATTAAAACAGGATGTGCAAGTAGCTTACCATGGCTAACTAGAATGAAGATTGCACTTGATGCTGCAAAGGGGTTAGCATTTCTTCATGGAGAAAAAAAACCAGTAATATATAGAGATTTTAAGGCTTCTAATATCCTCTTAGACTCGGTAATAATCTATAATTAATTTAATTTTCTACCTTAAAAATTTACTCTTTAATTTTAACATCCTTTTTAATTAATTTAGACCATACTATAACTTATAAGAAAAATTAAATTCGAAATTTCAGGATTATACGGCTAAGGTTTCCGACTTTGGACTAGCTAAGGATGGTCCGGAGGGTAGTGATACACATGTCACGACTCGTGTTATGGGAACTTATGGCTATGTTGCTCCTGAGTACATGATGACTGGTACATATATTTTGTATTCATACTTTGATTTAAATAAAAAATGTTTTTAAAGATAATGGCGAACCTTGAATTTTTAAAATTAGTCTTTTACATGTAATACTTGGATGTAAAAAACAATAGTTGCTTGAGCACCCAATAGTGTTTATATAGGTCCACCATTATTTAAAAGTTTTTGTACATGACCCATTAATCTTAAGAATATTTTCTATAAAGTATACTTTATCTCTCTTTTAAATGTATTTATTGAGATTAACATTGTATTTGTCAAAACGATAAATACTTGGGACTAAAAGTGTATGACCTTTATCTTAACAGGTTATTTAACAACTAGGAGTGACGTATATAGTTATGGAGTCGTCTTGTTAGAATTACTAACAGGACGACAAGCGATTGACAAGAAACGTGCTAGTAGGGAGCAAAACTTGGTGGAATGGGCTAAGCCCTTCCTACGAGATTCACACAAGCTCGAAAGAATAATGGACCCGCGACTTGAAGGTGAGTACTCGAGTCAAGGAGCCAAAAAGGTGGCTACATTGGCTTATCAATGCTTGAGCCATCAACCCAAGTCTAGACCTACCATGAGCAATGTGGTCAAGATATTAGAACCTATTTTGGACTTAAAAGATATACCAATTGGCTCATTTGTTTATGTGGTTCCCTCATTTGACTCTAAAAGTGGTTTGAAGACAAAAGGGAATGAAGAAAAAGAGAATAAAGAAAATAAGATGGACATAATAAGTGATCAAGATCATGAAAAAGGAAGTGCAAGGGAAAAGAATCAACAAAAGTCTGCTACTCATATTTAATATACTTAGATACTCATTTGTATAGGACTTTTGAGGCAAGAATTTAGATAATGCAAGTAGAAATTTAAAATTAAAAAAAAAGAATAAGAAAATTTAGAGAGACCACATACCAAATGATAATAATTATTTTATTTTTAAGCAGAGATCTCAGGCTTAATCCCGAGAACAAAATTTTGTATGGTAAGGAGCGTTAGAACCCGCACTAGCGAGCTTTTTTACGGCAATAACTCGAATTAGTTGAGCTAGTTAATTCTGAACATCAGATATTTAAAGCAAATCACAATGTATTGTTAATGGTGTGTATGTTTTGATGTATTTGTTTTGTTTCTTAATTTATTCAAGAAATTTGAATACATTTTAGCTCGATTTTCTATTGCACTTTTTGAGAACAATCATCACACACAAAAATAAATAAAATCTTCAAAATGGTTAAATTGTAAAATATTTTAAACTTGAAAAAGAGAAAAAAGACAATTCTTTACTTTTGTTTCTTATCCTTTAATATTAAGATTTTCCAAGGTCAAGATTAAACAAGATTGAATGTGGCAAGGAAGCAACTTGTTGGAAGTCCTAGCATTATTATTCTTCAATTTTTATAGAAGAATTGACTGCAGCACTAACATCATAATCAATTAGAAAATTTTATTTTCTAATATTAAAAATACAAGTGGAATCAAATGTTATATTTTATTAAATTAGCCGTCATCATATCAATGCTTAGGATTGCTTATACATAGGTTGAACACCCTTTAAATCACGTTAGTAAATTTTATTAAGATATTTGAATTAGGATGTGTTTTAATTGAGTATCTGAGACACATAATAAAATATTTTTATTAAATAATTTTGACTCATATTTTAGAAATAGTTTTGCGTGTGTTCTCAAACGTCATCACATATTTAAGTTAATCGCAAAAAATATGTATCCTTTTTTAATTATTACAACATCAATTGAAATTAAAGATGCCTGAGATTTAACAATTCAGTGAAAATAATACGTATAATTAAAGGAGATGACATACTTTTAAGTAGTTAACTTTTCTTGAGAAAATGCCTAGATTTTTTCCCAAAACTATAAATCGGAAGTGTCTAATAGAAATATTTTATCCTGCAGTGTTCATGTGCCCAATCAAAATTTGAGTATCTAAATAAAATTTATTAAGAGGATATCGATGTATTCAATTTTAATTAAAACATATATATAATTGAAAGTCAATTCGATATGAAAAGAAGAAAACATCACGTCAAAGTATTAACATTTAAATAGCATAATGAAATTATAATTATTGAAAATAAGGAAAGTTGTTACAATAGTGATATATAAATGATGTCACATATTTGGAATAATAACCTAAAATGAAAATAAAAATAAAAATGTACAAGTTGGAATAAAGATAGTGCTATACAACAAAGACGAGCAATATTCATGCACATTACATTAGGGTCTATCTAGGACTTGAAAAGTCATAAGATTTACACCAACATGTAGTGTGAGCGCTTAATTAAGGATGGCAAGATTAAAAAAATTAGCACGTTTATTTAATGCAAATCATAAAATAAGAAATTTGCATCAATTATGGCATGTGTAATTATGAAACTAAATTTGCTTTTTAGGGTAGATGATAATTATGCTAAGTAGCATTAGACTAGTAATCATATATATATGTATATATAAAAAGGAGGATCATAGAGGAGGTGATGTGGCACCTCTCTATGACCTCCATTCCTATTTATCTGTTTTCTCTTCTTCTTTTTTTTGGACTTTTTATGTTTGTTTTTTTATTTATCTTATTTCTAAATGCATTAATCAATTAATGAAGAAACAAAACTGAAAATTTCTAATGGAGCAGTTAGTGAGGAAACACGTTTTGTTTGAGACATCTATTAGAATTAAAACACATTTAAATAAAATAAATGGGAGATGAAAAGACCATCCTTTCATACACCTCCTCTTCTTCTAACCGTTTGACAGGTTATTAAAAGGAATACCAAAATAGGTTTTGGTCTTATATTTCAACTCATATAGTGTTCGTACTAAGATACATGGCAAAGGTATCTTCTTCTTTTATTTTCTTATAATTTGGCCTTTACATTGACTAATTCATTATGTCATAATTGTTTCATGTTATTTTACTTAACATATTTTTTTCAAGATTATCCTTTTTTATACATGGCTAATTTTTTAGAGAATTTCTCTCTGTACTTGAGATCCTTCTCTTTTTTCTCTCCCAGGAGTACTTTTGGACATATATGCTGCATTTGGTGAGTGTAAATGATGGGTGAGGACTGAGGACTGAGGAGGAGAGGTAAGAAAGGAAATACAATTATAAGGAAAATAAAAGGATAGAAAATCGAATAATAGATTTATGCATGTATCCATATGTGTAAACACTCTCACTTTCAATCCAAAGGTTGAGAGTTGAGTCACAACAGAGCAAAAAGGATGGGTACTACTAGGGAGGAGTAAAAAAATATTAGGTCATAATTGACAATATTTCTTATTTATTCTTTATATTTGTGTGCATATTTCTCATAAACATCATCTCATATAGTAAATCCAGCACTTCTATTTTCTTGCTATCACATATTTATATGTTTAAATAGTTTCTGCATTATAGAGTATCTATAATTAAGTAGTGTCTTCTATTTGATTTATAAAGGAAGTTGATGAGTGCTAATGCTCCTAGATGTTTTGATGATTTCCTCACAAGTGCAGGGACCCGGTCCTCTGCAGAGTATGCTCGTCCAGTAACAATATGCTGGACAACTGTAAAAGTTGTCTGCATCAGGAAGTTGGTGAAGTCGCATTGTACTTCACCAATCAGAAGCGATGAGGTTGTGTGTACAATGGATAATAATTCTTCAAGATATATATTCAACAAAAACAACATTTCTCATTCATAAGAGAGATTTTTCAAGCTTCAAAACAGCAGGGACCTGATCGATTGCTCTAAGTGCTTCCTATATCAGCTGTTACTTTACTTGCTTGTAATCGTGCTTATATTGTAGGAATCATTTCGCTTGTGATAGAAATGTTTCAAATTTGTGTGAATCATTGTAAGAACTAAGTTAAGGGCAACTTAGTGTCTTACTTTAAAAGTCTATATTAATCAGTTAGGATTAGTATAGTGGGCAGTGTTGTATCTGCTCTGGCTCGTCTAAGTAATATGAGGTATCGCTTAGCGTGGAGATTAGTAGGTTAATCTCATTTTGTAAACTGACTTTTACTTTTGCTTTGAGAAGATTAGTGAAAGCAATTTAAAAAGTCCTAGTAGACAGGTCGTGGTTTTACTCCCTTGAGCAAGGAGGTTTCCACGTAAAGTTGTTTGTGCAATCTTTACTTTGAGCATTTATTTTACTGCTTATTATTGTAACTGTGTTGAGGACCTGGTCCTATCGAAACTAATGGACGCATACATTCCAACAAGTGATATCAGAGCTTGACTTTTCATTTTGGTTAACACCTAGAAAAGAAAAGATCCAGAAGGCATGACTGCTCCACCCTATATAGAGGAAGGTCAGTCTTCTACCAGGCCATCTCGTTTTAATGGTCAATATTATGGATGGTGGAAGAATCGAATTCACGACTACATCAATGCTGAGGATACTGAGGATACTGAGCTGTGGGATATCATTCTTGATGGACCATATATTCCTACAAAGGAGGTGAAAGATGGAGAGCTCACCACCACAGCTGTCAAAACAAGAAAAGAGTACAATGAAGCAGATAGCTAGGAAGAAGATAGAAAAGAACTACAAAGCAAAGAAGATTCTGGTGTGTGGAATTGGAGCAGATGAATACAACAAAATTTCTACTTGTAAGACTGCCAAGGAGATATGGGACTGTCTTCAAACAACCCATGAGGGAACACAACGAGTAAAAAGGTCTAAGGTCGATATGCTTACGACTCCGTATGAAAACTTTTGCATGAAGGAAGGTGAAACTATCTTTGAGATGAACTCAAAATTCACCTCCATAACCAACGAATTTAGATGCTTGGGTAAGCCTATTCCTGTAAGCAAATAAGTTCGAAAGATTCTCAAGGTGTTTCCCTAGTCTTGGGAAAGCAAAGTGGATGTCATAACAGAAGCCAAAGATCTAATTATTGTTCCCATGGATGAACTGATCGGAAATCTTCAGACCTATGAGCTGAACAAGAAACAGGGTACGACCGTGAATAAAGGAAAAAATGAGAAAGGTTCGACTAGCAGAACTGTTACTACAAACGATCTTTGCCATAAATATGGCAAGCCTAACCACTTTATAAGGGACTGCCCTAGCCAGAAGCAAGAAACTCAGGACATCAGGCCTCGCAAGAGAGACCTGGTCCCAGACCATGCTAGGATGAAAGCCCATACTGATCAACTGGTGAGAAAAGCCTTGGCCATATGGATAAATGAGTCAAGTGAATCAGAAGAAGATACATAAAGTCATGAAGATGTTTCAATGATGGCTATTAAAGATGATGAAAATATCTTCAACTCCATTTTCTCATTAATGGCAAAGTCTGATGATGAAGAGGATCTAAATGAGGTAACTCTTTTTTATCTTAAAGATGATCTAGCTACTCTTTCCATTGAAAAATTGAGGAAACTTGTTGCATTGCTTATTGATTCTGTTGATGAACTATCCACTAAAAAATTAATGGCGAATGAAAAATTAAGTTTGTGTGAGGATGAAAATTCAGCTCATCTCTCAAATTTCTGAAATTAGTGTTAGGATAGGTATCCTAGAGACTAGCAACATGACACCTGAGGAGGATCCTAGTACCTCGGAGAGTGGAAAGCGAAAGCTTAGTATTTTTGAGAAAGAGCTAGAAGAAAAACTTAAAATCTCGGAGTCTAAGCTAGTTGCTTCTCTTGATACAAATTCTCAACTGAGGAAGGATCTGAGCATGGTAAAAAAGGAGTTAAACCACTCTCTAAAGTGGATTGACTGCTACAAGATACACACTAACTTGACTAGTCAGAGCTTTAATGGAAAGAAGGGGCAAGACTGCAGACAGATAGAACCTCCTTACAATCCTCATAGCAAATATGTGTCCGTCTCTGACAATCTCTTATGTACTCAATATGGTCGTAATGGTCATTTAAAAGAAAAGTGTGAGACTCTGAGAAAAGTAAAAGAAAAGAATGTGAAATTTGTTAGATCAGAAAAGAATGTTAAAAGAGGACACAAGGTACCTAGTCCCCGTTATCATTTCACTAAGAACACTTTGCCCCCTGGTCAGGAAGGTTTCTTATTAAGCCTTTTGATAGTTATTGAGAACTCTGTCTGAAGTGGGTTCCTAAATCTAATAAGTGATTCTTGTGTAGAAGAGAGGAAAGAGTCAGTGCCGGTACTTGGACAGTGGATGCTTAAGGCACATGACTGGAGATACTTTAAACTTCCTCTCTTTCAAAGCACACCAGGGTGGTGGTGTGTCATTTGGTGGTGGAAAGAAAGGTTCTATTCTTGTTATTGGCAGGATAGGGAAATTTGCTGATAATTCCATAGACAATGTACACTATGTGGATGGTTTGAAATACAATCTCTTAAGTGTATCTCAAATTTGTGACAAGGGAAATGAAGTCAAGTTCATTGCTGATAAATGTCTGGTCATAAACTGTGCAACTAAGAAAATTGTGATGTCTGCAAAAAGAGTCAAGAATATGTACATTGTTGATCTTGATTCTATTAAAGGGGACAACCTTTCTTGCCTGAGTGCTCAAGCTGACGATGCAAATCTTTGGCATTGGCGACTAGGTCATGTAAGTTCCTCTTTACTAAACAAGCTTGTTGCAGGGGACCTGGTCCGCAGATTACCAAAGCTGAAATTTTCAAATGATAAAGTATGTGATGCCTGCGCAAGAGGAAAACAAACACGATTATCTTTCAAGGCTAAGAAGGGAGTGAGCACAACCAGACCTTTGGAGCTTCTCCACATGGATCTATGTGGACCTGTCAGAATTCAAAGCAGAGGAGGTAAGAAATATATTCTTATAGTTGTTGATGACTTCTCCAGGTACACCTGGAATATGTTTTTACGGAAAAAAGATGAGACTGTTGGAATCCTGATAATCTTTGCCAAAACTATTCAACTAAAGGTCAACTCTAAGATTGTTAGTATCAGGTTGGCACAGAGTTTGAAAATTCTCAAATTAAAGTTTTTGTGCTGAAAATGGAATCAATCACAATTTCTCTGCACCAAGAACTCCTCAGCAAAACGGAGTGGTTGAAAGGAAGAACAAGACACTTGTTGATTTTGCAAGGACTATGCTGATTGACTCAGGGCTTGCTATGAACTTCTGGGCAGAAGCTGTCAACACAACATGTTATGTTACAAATAGGTGCTTTATTAGGTCTATGATGAAGAAGACTCCTTATGAATTGTTGAACAACATAAAGCCTTCAATTGCTCACCTTAAGTCATTTCGGTGTAAATGTTTTGTATTAAATAATGGAAAGGATTACCTGGGCAAGTTTGATGTAAGGAGTGATGAAGGGGTGTTTGTAGGATACTCATCTACCAACAAGGCTTACAGGGTGTTTAACAAGAGAACTTTATGTGTTGAAGAGAGCATGCATATGACTTTTTATGAGTCTGAGAAAATTGATGCTCATAAGGGAAAGCATGAAATAGAGGAGTTGATCAAAGAAAGGGAGGACAAGGCAATCCAAAATCTTGGAAACCAACAGGTTGCAGAAGAAAATGGTCCAGATCTCATAGGAGTACCTCGTCCTTCTGTCACTACCCAGGCAACTCCATCTAAAAGTTTAGAAGATAATGATGTTGAATCTGATGCTGATGCAAAAGAAGAGTTGAGCAGAAAGTCCGAATGGAAACACCAATCTTCTCATCCACTGGATAATCTCATTTCCCCACTTGACTCTGGAATACAAACTAGATCCAGAACAAGAAATCTAATGGCATTTTCAGCTTTCATGTAGTCCATTTAGCCAAAGAAAATCAAAAAAGTCTTACAGGATGCAGATTGGGTAACTTCAATGCAAGAAGAACTTCATCAGTTTGAGAGGAGCAAAGTCTGGCACCTGGTCCCTAGACCTCTTAACAGAACTGTGATTGGAACAAGATGGGTCTTCAGAAACAAGCTTGACAAGCATGGAACCATTACTAGAAACAAGTCAAGGCTTGTAGTGTATGGGTACAACCAAGATGAAGGGATTGACTATGATGAGACATTTGCTATTGTAGCCAGAATAGAAGCCATCCGAATCTTGATAGCATTTGTTGCTCATATGGAATTTAAGCTTTTCCAAATAGATGTCAAGAGTGCCTTCTTGAATGGGAATCTGAAGGAAGAAGTGTATGTCAAATAGCCCCCAGGCTTTGAAGATACAGAACTGTCAATTCATGTGCTAAAGTTAGACAAGGTTTTGTATGGGTTGAAATAAGCTCTCAAAGCTTGGTATGAACGCTTGTCAAAATTCCTTCTTGCAAATGGGTTCAAAAGAGGTAAAATTGATAATACTCTATTTTTTAAATCCAGAGGAAATGAGTTGTTGATTGTGCAGGTTTATGTGGATAATATCATTTTTGGAGCCACTACAGATTTACCTTGCAAGGAATTTGTTGATCTGATGAGCAGTGAGTTTGAAATGAGCATGATGGGAGAACTTACTTTCTTCCTAGGCTTGCAAATCAAACAGTCCGTTCAGGGTACCTCCATATGTCAAGAGAAATACATCAAGGAACTGTTTCGAAAGTTCAATCTGATTGAGGCAAAAGTGCATGACACTCCCGTGAGCATAAGTGTGAAGCTTGACTTGGATGAAGATGGAGTTGAGGTAAATCAGACTATGTATAGGGGTATCATTGGGTCACTCTTGTATCTCACTGCCAGCAGAACAGACATTGTCTTTAGTGTAGGGATGTGTGAAAGGTTTCAAGCTGCACCAAATGAGTCACATCTAAAAGCTGCTAAACGAATACTGAGATACCTGAAGGGAACTCAGGACCTGGTCCTCTTCTACCCAACAGGTGATTCACTTGATCTAATTGGTTTTACAGATGCTGACTATACAGGCTCTCTTGTAGATTGAAAGAGTACATCAGGCATGGTACATTTTCTTGGATCTTCACTGATATCTTGAGGGACAAAGAAACAAAATTCAGTTGCTTTGTCCACTGCTGAGGCGGAATATGTAGTTGCTGCTCCATGTTGTGCTTAACTATTGTGGATCAAGCATCAATTGGAGGATTTTGGTGTTCTCACTGATACAATTCCTTTAATGTGTGACAACACTAGTGCAATGAATATGGCCAAAAATCCTGTGCAGCACAAGAGAACAAATCACATAGATGTGAGGCATCACTTTCTGAGGGACAATGTTGAGAAGCAAAATGTGGTGATGAAATTTTGTAAGACTGAAGATCAATTGGCTGACATTTTTACAAAGCCCCTGAGTAAAGAATGTTTCATTAAAAACAGGATGAGGCTGGGGATGCACAAGATTACCTGATTCCTTAACAAGTTTGCACAAAAATCCTCTATTTTGATTATGTTAAGGAGGGCAGGTATCTATACATGTTTGATGCTTGTCACCTAAGAATTCATATCTGGTGTATTAATGCAGGTATACACTCATGATGTGTCTAGCTGAAGGGAAGAATAAATCATACAGACAGGGTTGCAAACTGAAAATGAAGGGGACCTGGTCCTCCTGAGGTTAGTATCACTTACGCTACACTG
This sequence comes from Solanum acaule, assembly GCA_036250505.1. Classification (NCBI taxonomy): domain Eukaryota; kingdom Viridiplantae; phylum Streptophyta; class Magnoliopsida; order Solanales; family Solanaceae; genus Solanum; species Solanum acaule. The sequence goes on from JAJOOR010001668.1 coordinate 27,354, forward strand.
CCTGTCTGTCAACATTACTGCCACGTGTCCCCCGCACATTCATCGCATCAGTTTCAAACGTCGTGTCGTCTTTAAACCAAAGGTCGCTACTGTTGGGGACCCGATACCTTTTAGATTTTATATATCATTTCTTTTTGTGAACCAATTTCAAATTTTGGTTAAACATTTCTTATTGAAAATCACTAATCTTCTCTCCAAAATATGTTTTCCTTTTTTTTTCAAAATGCCTAACTCTGATTCTTCTTCAAAGACTCCTATCTCCCAAGAAGTTGAAAACCCTAGTTCATTCAACTTCTCCTTTCCTACTCTGAAAGAATCTCCCTCAACTCCAGTCTGTGGAGTGGGTGAAATGGATGAATCCATCACTTCTACGACTGAAGTTATTGTCTCTCATATTCTTCCTTGTGAGACTGTCGTAGGATGCTCCCCTACCCTAGTGTTATCTGGTGAAAAATCTTAGAACTCAGAGGCGCAATTTGTGGCTAAAACTATCGTTGAACCCTTCTCTGAGGGAATAGAAGTTGGTTCTATGACTGTTTCATCCACTATGTCTGAGAGACTTTTCGAAGGGGACGGAATCATGTATTTTAACCACAGGAGTGGAACTGGTGGTTGTTTAAAGCCTGGCCTCACTCAGAGGAGATGTTCAACCCTCTCTCTACTGGAACATGAGTTGAGGTCACCGGATTAGATCCCTCACAAAAGTTCACCTATTTTTTACCACACACCCAAATCATGTGATGTTGAGAGTGATAAGGAAGAAGAGGAAGAAGTTCCATTAAAATAGAGCTCTCGAGGGATGAGAGGTGCAAACTCATCTCAAATGGTTCCTGATTTGGAAATAGTTAAGTGTACATCTGAGGATGACACTATTGCTAAACTTGCTGAATGTTCAAAAGAGAGAAAAAGAAAAGGGAAGGGGAAATTGGTCTAGACGTATTCAAAAAGGAAATATGGCACAAGAAGTGTTACTCAAAAGTTTATGAGGAGTGTTATAGCATCAAATGTTATTCAGACAGAGAGGATAATGAAGATGAGAAAGGAAGGGCTACTGCCTGAAGAACCCACATCAACTCCCGAGGCTATTGAAAACATTGAGACTGAATCTGAGGATATTTCCAAGTATGTGGCAAAACGAAAAAGGGAAGCTGAGAATGAAATGGTTAAATCAAAAGAAAATCAAAAAAGACAAAAGAAATCTCCTGTAAAACGTGTGAAAGAGAGAAAAAAGAAATTTCCTATAAAAGGGGAGAAAGTGAGAAAGCAGACGGATGAACAACCCGTAAAGGGACCAAGCCCTAGGATTCAGAATTAATTTGAGGGAAAGGAAATAATGACAAAGGAGGAGCGGGTAGCAAAAATAGAGCAACAAAGGGTTCTGAATGGTAGGGTTTTTGACTCTGACATTCTAACCAAATCTGGTATGGCAAATCTTTTTAATGCTGTCTCCATTCAAGGTTGGAGCCATCTCTTTGAGCCTCCAGTTCCGTACTTACACGAACCTGAAGTGCGTGAATTCTTCTACAAAATGGAACTTCTGAAAAACGGTGGGATCACTACTACTGTCAAGGATGTTAAATATGTTTGGATGAAGAAACACTGGGGATCATCCTAGGGGTGCCTGTGATAGGGATTCAAACAATTGAAGGATGTAAACCATCTGGTGAATTCACGAAGCTTGCTACAAAACGAGGAGATATTAAGCATGCAGGGCTCCCTAAGAAGTTTCTCAAAAGGGAATATCAGTTGCTGTTTGAATTCATTAACAAAGTGTTGGTGCCCAGGACTGAAAAAGAGAACAGTGGCATCTGTTGCCGATCTCTTTCTCATGGAAAAGCTTGATGAGCTTAAAGAAATCAACCCCCCTGCAATTATGCTAGAGCATATGCACAGAGTAATGACATGGAAGTAGGCCAAGCATGGCATTCCGTATGGGTATCTGCTGAACTTTGTGTTCAATCATTTCGAAGTTCCTTTGGGAAAGGGGGTACCTGGTACCACCAAGCAGATGTTCACTACTTATACCCTACTGGAATGTGAGTGCATTGAGGGAAAGGCCAGAGGCAGATCTCGTGGCGGATTTTCTAGAGCAACAGGCTACTCTTAAAAGGGAAGTGAATGATCTCACCAAGATTCTGAATGACAAGGAGGTTAAGATTGCTAGACTCAAGTCTGAACTGCAGAAGGCAGTCTCAAGGGAACCTGGTACTAGTAAGGGTCATAAGCAGGTGCTCCAAGAGTTGAGGGATGAAAATGTGATGCTGCTGAAGACAAATGCTTCACTCAGTGAGGAAATTAAGTCCCTAAACAAGCAACTTCTTTAGGCCCATGAGAGTGCAAATGAGCGCATGATGTTGTTAATACGTACATTTAATCCCTCTCTCCCTCCGTCCTAAATGTGTCGTGTCTTTGCAGTTGTCCTTTTTGTCTCACCCTTTGATCCTAAACTCTTGTGGCTTCATGTTGTTTTGACTGACTACAGTGGTCAGTATTTGTGATATAATGCTATTTTTGTTTCTGCCTTGTTCATATGTGGTTTAATATTCTTTTTACACTTACATACGCATGTTCTGTGTGGCCAAAGAACCTGAATTCTTTTATGACTTGCATTTAACTTGGATATAATTACTGCTTCACCTTTTCAATGATGTCAAAAGGGGGAAGTTTGTTGTTGTGTTTGTTGTAAAGAGGGTGGATAGAATTAAGGGCACTGAATTAAGGAGGAACATTATTGTTAGGGGGGAACTGAACTAAGGGGGAACATTGTTGTTAGGAGGAAACTGAACTAAGGGGGAACATTGTTGTTACTATGCACTGAACAATTTTTGAATGAATGTTTTAACACTCATGTGAGGCGTAAGTTGTTTGTCATCATCAGAAAGGGGGAAAATGATGAGTGTTAATGCTCCTAGATGTTTTGATGATTTCCTCACAAGTGCAGGGACCTAGTCCTCTACAGAGTATGCTCGTCCAGTAACAATATGTTGGACTACTATAAAAGTTGTCTGCGTCAGGAAGTTGGAGAAGTCGCAGTGTACTTCACCAATCAGAAGCGATGAGGTTGTGTGTACAATAGATAATAATTCTTCATGATATATATTCAACAAAAACAACAACATTACTCATTCATTCAAAAGAGAGATTTTTCAAGCTTCAAAACAATAGGGACCTGATCGATTGCTCTAAGTGCTTCATGTACCAACTGTTACTTTGCTTGCTTGTAATCGTGCTTATATTGTAGGAATCGTTTTGCTTGTGATAGAAACGTTTCAAATTTGTGTGAATCATTGTAAGAACTAGGTTAAGGGTAACTTAGTGTCTTACTTTAAAAGTCTATATTAATCAGTTAGGATTAGTATAGTGGGCAGTGTTGTATCTGCTCTGGCTCGTCTAAGTAATAGGAGGTATTGCTTAGCGTGGAGATTAGTAGGTTAATCTCATTTTGTAAACTGGCTTTTACTTTTGCTTTGAGAAGATTAGTGAAAGCAGTTTGAAAAGTCCTGGTAGACAGGTTGTGGTTTTACTCCCTTGAGCAAGGAGGTTTCCACGAAAGTTGTTTGTGCAATCTTTACTTTGAGCATTTATTTTACTGCTTATTATTGTAACTGTGTTGAGGACCTGGTCCCATCGAAACTGGTGGACGCATACATTCCAACAGAAGTCGAGTCCTTTATGATCCACAAGTATGTACCTAAATAGTGTACAGAAGTTGACTCCTATTCTTGATCCTTAAGCAATTACTTAACCAATTTTTTCCAGAAAAATTGTTATCATTTTGATATATTTTTCTTATTCAAGTTCAAATATATGTTAATCAAGTGAGTTACGTTATTGTGTAACTGTGATATTTGTCACATTGTCAAGCAGATTTATATGAGAAATAATTAAAGAATCATGAACATACGTATGTACTTTCGTTTTTCATTGTAATGGGTATTAAAATTCGTGTTGCAATCTACTACATATATGTGTGTTGATAGTTTATTGTTTCGATATTCACTACGAATTAAATTTATTGAAAATTTGTATGTGATATATTTACTCGGACAAAGTGTGGTAATAGAAATGGTAGAGTTGCCACATTTCTATGGACAATGATCTTAATTATTTATCTATTTTTTTCTTTCTCTTTGTTTTGTTGACTTTTCTTTTATTTTAAAAAGTTATCTCCGTGAGCTAGCTCACACAGGTTCATCTTCATAAATTCTGCTCTTAATAGTATTTATAATAATATTCAAATCTTCCATTGTCATAACTCCCAATTATTTAATAAACAAATCTATGGCAGTTTAAAACAACACATAAAGTACCACAAAAATGTCATTCCATTGGGCATAAATTCGAAAACAAAAACTCTTTCTCGGCCATTAAATAAAATCTCAATGGGGCAACTATATGTTAACATAGAAAGTTTTGCTTCGTCGATAAATTATTTTTTATTTGCTTACTTACTCGAATTTATAACCATTTTCGCAATAAGACGATCATTGAGATTACCTTTATAGACTCCTTCATAACCTCGCCTTGTTTGAGTTTCGATTCTAAAGTGAGTTAGTCATTTTTTTAATAACAACAATAAAAATGCTTATATGCTTATTAAGAATATTTTTTTAAAATAGCAAAGTAAATTCGTAGGTGCAATTATTGATACAATATTTTGATTATTTTAGGAAAGAAGTAATAGTTATTGATTTTAGAGGAATTGAATAATTAAACAAGGGTAAATAAATGCAAATAAGAGTAGAAATAAAGGATAATCGAAAATTAATATCAAGATAAATACAAAGAAGAATGAGATTACACGAGAAAAGATTATTCAAGTGAAAAACAATATGGGAAAAAAGGTACACACAAAGAAGGGTAGATAATCAAGAAACATAATAAAAAGGAAAATAGAAGATTTCAAAATATCATTAATGCAACAAAAATATTATTTTCATGGTAATGAGAATATGATCAAGCAAAAATAATTTTTTTAAAAGATCAAATTCCTAAATTTGTAAAATTACATTTATAACTTGAAATCTTAAGAAAATAATCACGATGAAAGGGTTGAAATTGTACGCCTTTGTTACATTAATGGAACCATGCGAAGCATTCACTAGTTAGTGATAAATTAGGGTCCACATTACTTTAATTCCTAGAGGTTTCCTAGGAGAAGCAAAGCTTATGCTGGACAATTGGTTACACACAAAAAATTAAATCAATCCAAATCATTATTTGTTGTAGTAACCACCTATCCCATTGAATAATTCAAAAAATATCTTTTACTATCGCATTCTTCGTTAGGATAAATTAAAACTATCACAGATGTCATCTATTTTTCTTTGTTTGTTATTGAACTGCATTGATTTTTTTGTATACACTAACTGATTTTGAGTTAATGAATTTCATGGAAACTGAATTGCCATCTTTATCAATACAAGAGTTAAATATACCCATGAAAAAAATAAAACTCACGTCTCCTTAGTTTATGCTATTCATTAATTGTTGGTTTATATTTTATTTGTCTATTTAATGCTTATTAATGTTGGGTTATATGTTGCTAATATGTCATTTCCTCATATGAATACCACTAAAGTTATGATAATTGGGGGAATCGAAACTTATCCCTAGGCTTGCATTTAAAAAAAAATATAAGATTTGACCTATTAATTGAAATCACAGTAGAAACTTGATTATAGAATTGAACGTGTTACTTACAAATTATGTATACTTGATAGATTGGGAATGTTCTTAGGCATTGAGGAAAGAAAAACATTGGGATCTTGAACTTGTCTATTAAAGTGATGTTTTGAATAAAGAAGACCTGATGAAATATTGTTAATGAACTGGAAAGTGATGATAAAGAATGATGAATTAACTATATTGTTGAATCAAATACCACAAACCGGCACAATATATTTGGATCAGGTGCCACGAGCCGGCACGATGTTATTGGATCGGGCGTCACGTTCCGGCATGATAATATTAAATGAAAACATATTAAAATAATGTAATATATTCAATCTCAAAAAACTCATTTTCCAATAGAGCATGGTGTGAAGGCACGAGCCCTCACATGTGTTCTAGCTAAAGGCCCAAGCCCAAACAACAATGCAAAGATGAGATAAACTATCCCGCAAAGGAAACCTCGTGGAGTTTCTCCAATAATACATACATAAAAGAGTAAATTTTAGGTTTAGCAAACATAAAAATCATATTTGCATGATATAGTTATAATTTGCATAATTGTTAAAGTTTGGTATGGCTATTAATAGGTATATTTCGGTATACTTATACAAAAGAATTGTAACATCTCGCAATTTCAAATAACTAGGAAGAAGCTTATAATTGGAAATAGTCATTTTTTGAAAGAATTAAAATCTGGAAATTTGTTAAAGTTAGGAAAAGTTGAGTTTTGGTCAACTTCAAACGGCCATAATTCCTAGCTCAGTATGAGTTAGGTGTACTTCCAGATATGGTTGCAAATCTCTTGGAAGGATCTTTCCAACGCCGCCGAGTTACGCAAATCCGAGTTCGTATGAGTGAGTTATTTCCTTTGGAAGTTGGGCTATTAGAATAAGGAAAGTCCAATCCGGATTTTTAAAGGGTAGTTTGGTCTTTTCCTTACCCTTTTATTTTAATTCATTTTTTTGTAATTAATTAGGGGCCTAAGCTGAATTAGATCAGTTTACGCTTTTGGAAGAAGGGTTAGGGTTTTGAGAGAAGAGAAAAGAAAGGAGAAAGAAGAAGAATCGCCAAGATCGTCGAAGTTTAACTTGTGGAATTCGTCGGGGGTGATCCCTACAAGGTATGTGAGATCACATAGCATTGGGTTACTTCGCCCACGCGCCAATCATGATTCAATTCAGAGAAATATGTTTGATTTGAAAGTAAATTCCTTGAGTCTTGATGATATTCGTTTGAATTCTTGTGGGTTGAGTTGTTGGAGTTTTCTTGAGATTGATTCATGTTTTAGTTGAGTTTTTCGAGTAGAATCTGATGTATAATGGAGGTATAAGTGATTCTAAGTGTTTGGAGAAAGAACCATTGAGGTTTAGAGGGTTTAGAGTTGAAAAACGGAGAAGAAAAATCGTCAAAAACCTGGGGAAGGGGGTGGGGCGTCGCGCCAGCCAGCGAGCCCCAAAAGGGGCTCTGAAGTTCACCCCTTGGGGGGATGCGCCAGCTAGTGCTCCCCAGCTGGTCCTCTGAAGTTTGAGTGCTGGCGCCCCGCGCCTCTCAGAGCGCCAGGGATGCTAGTTCTCCCCATTCTTCCCCCACCTTTTCATACTAGTTCCTAAGTGATGTACCTATGTTTCCTAGTTGATTCTAACACTCTAAGGTACATCTAAACATCATGAAATCATCCATAAACATGAGATCATGAACCTTGAATCCATAATCCAATTCAAGGAATGTTAGGATCTAAGTTAAGAGAAGTCAAGAGTCAAGTTAAGGGAAGTACTTCAAAGTTTTCAAAAGTCTTTTATAAATGCTTCAACTTTGTTTTAAGACTTAAAGTTCAAGTTAAGCAAAGAGTAAAGAGTCTAAGTTCATTTCTTCAAAAGTACATGGGACTAAGTATTCCCAAAGAGATTTAAAATGTTTTCACATTTAAGTAAGAACGGAAACTGAGATTTTCAAAGAGCCTTCGGGCTAATTTTCAAAAAAGAGAAATAACTTTCTAAATGAAGCAAGCAGGGAAACTAAGATTTCCAAGATAGCCTTTGAGCTAAATTTTTGAGCACTAATCTCAAATCACAGAAGAAGTATGTTTTTAAACATAAAGAACTAAGAATATTTTTGGGAGTAGTATTGAGCACCGATATGGGGATGTGAGTTCATATTAACTCAAGTCTCCATAAACCATGGAGCCATCATGGGTAGAAAAGGGTCATACTTTTTAGATGAATCCTTTTCGCATAGATTAGTGGATCCACTTAGTGAGTTAGCTTCCTATATCACGACAAGGTATAGGATGGGCCTCGGCAGCGTGAGGTAAAGCGTTGTATCATCACTATAGTTCTTAAGTGATGGTTGTCGGTTAGAGAAACTCCCACAGCAGTAGTAGCATGGTTCCTCAAGGGGTTCTGCTTAGTGTGAATGGGGGTATGGGACTTCATTCATACATTGCACAAGTAGACTTTGAGAAGGAGCATGGTTTGTCTTTTTATGATATTCTGATTATGAATTAACAACATGTTATTAAACAACTTTTCTTTACATTGCACTTGTTTTAAATTGTTTTATATTGAAATGAGAATCAGTTAAGTATTCATAAGTTGAGAAGAGCCAATGTAAGTGTTTCTTTTAGATTCCCTTTCAAGCCTATGTTGTTTTAGCATTCCAACTCGCATATTCGTACATTCAATTACTGATGTCAGTTGGCCTGCATCGTATTATGATGCAGACATAGGTAATTAGGATCGGCATTCCAGCGCACCGTTGATCGAGTGAGCAGATCAGAGTCAGTCGGTGAGCCTCTTTGCATTTCGGAGGATCCGTTTTCATTGCTTTCTAGTTTAGTTCATTAGGATGTTGTGGGGTTTGTCCCAACATCCATCTCAGTTTTTTTAGAGGCTTCATAGACAGACAGTCAGTTAGTTATTTCAGTTGTCATTACTTTTCGTTTCACATGTTAAAGACTTGAGTTTGCCTTAATGGCCAGTTAAATGTTCCTTTATGACATTCTAGTTTCTTCATAAATGTTTATGTGATGAGTTAAGTCTTCCGCTGAGTCAAGTAAGTCAGGCCAAGGGTTCGCTTGGGGCCAGCAATGGTCTTCGAGTGCCAGTCCCGCCCAGGGTGTAGGCTCGGGGCGCGACAAGAATCAATTGTATCGGGTTCGCTTGGGGCCAGCAATGGTCTTCGAGTGCCAGTCCCGCCCAGGGTGTAGGCTCGGGGCGTGACAAGAATCAATTGTATAGGTACATATTTGGAATCTGTATACAAATAAGAAAATATTTTTTGTATAGTCTGTGTTTGTATAAAGCGAGAAAGAGAGAAAGGCAAAAAGAGAATTGGGCAGGGGAAAATTTGCATTGTATAATTATAAGTGTATAGGATGAAAATATATATATATTTGTATATACAGTTTTCTCTCGTTTTATACAAACACAATTTATACATTTGTGTTTGTATAAAGTGAGAGAGGCTAGAGAGAGAGAGTGGCGAGCGAGGTCAGGAGAGTGGCGAGCGAGATATTCAGGAAGAGAGGCGAACAAAAAGATATGTAAATTTGTATTTGTATATACAGTTTTCTCTCGCTTTATACAAACACAAACATAGTTTATATATATGTGTTTGTATAGAGTGAGAGAGGCGAGAGAGAGAATGACAAGCGAGATCAAGAGAGTGGCGAGCGAGATATCTAGGGAGAGAAGCGAATGACAATTGTTTGCTACGGATTACAAAAACTGTGGTTATAGCATTTAATTTAAATTAATAATTTGTTATTTTATACAGTTTTCCCTGCATAAAAATGTTGGAATTATGTAGTATCTCAAAATAAAATTTCCATATTGATTAGTCCCTTCATTCCAATATAAATGAATTTCTAGCACACTTTTAATGATTTAAAATAAATAAATAATTTTAATGTCCAAATATATATATCAATCATTATTTTCTAAAATTACTCTTTTTATAATGTGTTTTTTTAAAGAAAAAATTATTATACATTTCTAGGAGTATTAAAGAAAATTTTGGGGAAAAAAACATATTATTTTTTATCAATTAATTTTAATTAACTTTTCTAAAAAGTATATCATGCCCCAAAAAATTTAATTTTGACATAGAAAATTTCTTTTATTTATTTTGACATGGAAAAGGAGTCCTACTTATAATAAGATGGTCGTGGCTATATATATATATATATATATATATATAATTTGGAGGATGAGCACAACTTCATTTTTTTACATTAATTCAACTTAAAAAATAAATTAATAAATGATGATCTTTTGTTACATGGACAAGAGACCTCATCATCTAGGCAAAGTCAAAATTTGAGGTTTATGAATTTTGGATTGTCACCACTTACCAACACTATATAACTCGTCTTAGTTAGTGGATTTATAATTAATACAAATACATGACTCTGCCTGTTTTTGTGTATGTTCTCTATACTAACTCGTTTTAGTTAGTGGATTTTCATATTTACTTATTCCTAAATAATTATGTGAAATTTTAGTATATTGTTCTCCTCCTTATCATTCAGAAGTTCACCTATACAGCCAAAAAAATTGAGAAAATTATACCTAGATTAATAAATGTGCAAAATATAAGTGAATTTTGAACGTGATTCCCATATACTTTTTGAAGGTACAACATAGAGTATCTCAACAACTCAATCTCCATGAATCCAAGTCTTTTTTTCCTTTTTAAGTTTTTTATTTTTATTTTTAATCTGATGTTAGATTTTTGCACTAGAGTCCGACTAATTTTTAAGTTACTTACTTGTCTTGAGATTCAAAAAAGGCTTAAAAATTTAATTAAAATTAAAAACCAGCTGGCCAAGGAATAATATATTATCTTTTGGCCAAGGAATAATATATCACTTTAACCACTTCGATCAGTGACATGACATAACAAGCGGTCTCAAACTCTTGTAGGAATATGAGGTTCTTAATAAAAAGTCCAGAGAAGTGTTGATAACACTTCTAAATTTGATAAGAATTTAGGGACGTATTTCTCTCATGTTGCAAGATCGGGGGTACATTTAACTTCAGTTAGTCAAATAAAGAAGTATTTTTAAAACTGTCAATAGTTTACAAATAAAACTAATAATTCAAACTAAATTTAAAGATATTTTCAATACTTCAATCTTTAAATAAATAAACTATATAGATATTTCTCCCGTTACATTTTCTGGTGGAAGAGTAGTCAACAATTTTGTTTTTTTTAAAGCAAGTGTGAAACATTTTCAATGTTACAAAAATATACATCTGTGATTTATTACTTATTTTTCAAGAGGATAATTTGATTAAAAATAATAATAATAACTTCGATTCGTCCGGAATATTCATCATTAAGTATGCACGTCTAAAATTTGTCAATGTACTTGTTTATTCAATGAAGATTAATTTGATGCTTAATTATTTTATCTTAAGATTAATTAATAATATAAATTATATATATTATGGTCTTACACTCTCTAACGAGCTAGCTACTTCGTTTGTCTGTTAGTATGCAACCCAACTTTCATCATGAGCACCAAATAATAACCAACACATCTTGTTATATTATGGTAGATATATAGTATTTTCAGGTTCATTTTTATTTGTCCACTATAAATAGATGTACGAGTAAGATAATAAATTACTTATAATAATTCAGATTGATACACTAAAATTATTATTTTATTTATTACTTTTTATATATTATCTGTGTGCATAATATATAAAATAGTGAAAAGTACTCCATATTAATCTTTGTAACGATTGCATCCGCGCATTTAATAATTATGAAATATATTATATTCGCGTGTATAATATATCTCTGTCTATTTGTATTCATGTATATCGGTTATAAAACCTCAAACTATTGCTATATAATGTAATTTTGTAAACTACCGCTATTTCAGCTAATATCTTACCTTAATTTGTTGTGTACGTGATTTAAACTTCTCCTCTATAGTACAATTTTCTGAGACAACGATAAAAGAGATGAACACTTAAATTATCTCTCCAAATACAATTAATCACACACATTTTTAGATATAAATAAATAATATAATTACTGCAACAATAATTTTCCTTACAAAATTTCAAAGAAGGAAATTTAAAAGAAATTCACACTTTAATTAGCTCTCAATAATGATCACACATTTTAACTTCAAGATCAATTAATGTTTGAATAAAGGTAACTCTATACTGCCTCTCTTCCAAAGGGAATTGAATTCTTTATTAAATGAAGTCTGTAAAATTCCTCTCCTGCAAAAAAAAAAAAGGCACAATCTTATAGATATATAAACCACATAAAAATATATATACTAAAGTTATATTAGTTAACAATTCAAAATATTTAAAAATATATTTTTTAAAAATTATGTAGAAAGGAAATATCTTCTGATTGTCCAAATAGTACTCTCTTCGTTCCAATTCATGTAAGGTTGTTTAACTTGAAGCGAAATTTAAAAAAAGAAAGAAATACTTTTAAAACACGTGATCTAAACAAAGTCATAAAAGCTTTTGTGAGTATAAAATCATCTCATCAAGGGTGAAATAAGCATTTTTAAAATTAAATTATCATTGAATATAGAATTGTGTCATTCAGGCATACTAAAAAGGAAAATGTATTGAATAAATTGTGTCATTCAAGCATATGAAAAGGAGAACGTATTACATAAATTGAGACAGAAGGAGTAACTAATTAAGACAATCTTTTTGGAACTAAGGGAGTATATTATACTACTAGCTAGCTATCTTAATCAGTCTTTATGAATAAAAAGAACATATTTCAAAGAGGCTAAAGGAAGAAGAATATTTACCATATATAAAGATCATTTTTTGCTCAAATTGGCCTTGTGATTGGAATTGAAGGTAGGTGCCATAAGAGGAACAGACAAAGAGGTTTGCATAATAAATCTTTGTTGAATTGACTCTAGAGTTTTACCACCTTCCTTTATTTCTTTCATTAATGACTGAATATTTTTTAACCTTCTCAACCATGCACTTCACTTTCACTCTTCCTATAAACTTAGCTGCCATGAATACTTGATGGATTTTCTTCTCTCCTCTTCCCGCGCCGAGTCGCGCCGATGGCAACACCTTCTTCTTGGTGGGATGATTATGGCTACTTTTGGTGAAGGTGTTTGATATTGGAGACTCCATGATTATTATTATTGTTAAATGAGAGATAGAAGAAACAATGTGTTGTTGAAAATGGCTAGTTATAAAGAAACATAGAGAAGGAATGAGTGGGAGACGTGTTTCTTGAAAACAAACATGACATTTTAAAAAGTGCGTATAGGCCTTAAAATACAATACATGTTTTATATAGTATTGTATTGTTTTAATGAATATAGTGTTTGGATAGATTGTATTGTTTTTTGTCGTTACATAATATTACATATCAATAATTTGAATGATAAACCTACAAGAAAGGTAGGGTATGGAGTGGAGCTATTATGAAAAGGTAGGGTAAAGGATAAAATATGATTATTAATTATCAAAATAATAAGTAAAGATAAAATAAGAAGAAAATATTAAGGTAACGATGTGATTACACTAAATCGATCGTTACACAAAATGAGACTTTTCGTTGTTACATAACTATGGATTAAAACGATACAATATAATGAAATTTAAATAACAATCAAAATAGTCATTATATTTAGACAAACAACACAACACAATATAATACAACAGGTAACAACCATCCAATGGGTGAGATAGTGAAGAGGAAATAGATGAGTGGAACTAGGAGTTCACATGCGAGTTTGATCAAATTTAATAATTTTAGCTCAAGTAATATACTTAAAAAAAAATTAACTATACATAAATATTACATTTAGAACTGGATGATTTTGATCGAAGTCATTATTTTACAATTCAAAATTTATAAAGTTAAAATCCTGACTCGTTGAATCGGTTCGATATATTAGATGGAAATATAAATATGGATCTTGAACGTGATTCCCATATGCTTTTTGAAGATATTAATATATCTCAACAACTATATCTCCCTAAATACTTACATGTCTAAGATTTTATTAAAAGCTCAATTCGGCCACTCCATTTTGATAACTACATATAGATAATCTCCTGTCACATTTTCTAATTGCAAAAGCTGTAAACGTGCTTAACAAAATCATTTTAGAACATTAATTAATTGTATCACGAAATTTTAGTAGCTTAATTGATTGATTGGTTATTTAAACGTTCATTCGTTGGTCAGAGTTCAATTTCTCATCTTCTAATCCCCTTCCCTACCCTTGACTTTTTTATTTTATTTTAAAAAATGCTTCTATATATGTTTTACACTTGTATAATAGATAATTTGGTGTATAGAATCCAAGTTTTGTAAAATAAGATTTGGATCTAACTAGCATTGCTAAATTTATTAGTCAAGCGTAAATTATGTCTTATAAAAAGTACAAAATTGTATGATATAACAAACTATTAATTCAAATTAAATGTTATAGCAATAGTTTCTTTTAATTGTAATTCGAAGCAAACATTCCATGTTTTTTGCCATTCCATTTGTATACCGAAATATACAAATGCAGGACCCATTTGTATACCGAAATATACAAATGCAAGACCCATTTGTATACCGAAATATACAAATAGACCAAAATATACAAATGCAAGACCCATTTGTATACTGAAATATACAAATGCAGGACCCATTTATATACCGAAATATACAAATAGACCAAAATATACAAATGTAGGACCCATTTGTATACCGAAATATACAAATGCAGGACCCATTTGTATACCGAAATATACAAATAGACCCAAATACAGATTTGTTATGTATATGTATACCGAAATATACAGATTAATAGTCATAGCAAATATAAAAAATCTATATTTGCTATATGTGAAAGTTGCTCTTTAAAAAATTGAGATGTTTGACCAAGTTTATTTGGAGAAAATAAGTATTTTACATGAATAACATAAGCCCTTTTTTTATTAAAAAAATATAAAATTTAAAATCAGGTTTTCCTCAAAGCACTTTTAAGAAAAATACATTTAAAAACACTTTTAAAAAGATTGCTTAGATGCTTCTTAGTTCTTACTTCTCAAAAGTACTTTTAAATTTATCGATCAAATACAAATTGTTTCTCACAAAAATACATAGAAAAAAAATCAGTTTTTTTTAAAAATAAATGGATTTTAAAAGTTTGGCTAAGCGTAGTATAAGTTTGTAAGTTGGTAAATATGATTATTGCTTACTTGTTACAATATGGACTAAAATTTCACATCAAAGGAATTCAATCCAATCAAAGAGATATGAACTCAGTAGGTTGCTTGGATATCGATTATCAATTTATTAATGTTGTTTTTGAGAAGCAAGGACCTCTGCAAACAATAATTATTTCCTTAATTTTTATTTGTTTGTTGTATTTTTTTATATTTTCTTTTTGTTGGGAAAACTTGCATAAATTCCATTAGTTTAGGAGCTATCCAGATATGTCTAGATACATGTATTCGGAATATATGGTATCAAAATTAGATGTAATTTGTTCTAGATACATTGTATCCAATTGGATTGACATGTATCTGTAGGGATACATAACAAATCTCGCTTGTCACTGTCCTATATATCTGGCATCCTAAATACATGTGAATCACACCATATACAGACAGATACATGTATCTTTTTTTTCTTTTTTAAAAAAAATAAATTAAAGTGTAGGCACAAGGCCTATATTTACAGTGTGATTCACATGTATCAAGGATACATGACTATCTCGCATGCCTCCTTCTCCATCTCACTCGTCTCTCTCCCAATTTTAGTGTATGTGGTAGCAAAAATACATGTATTTAGGTGTATCTTCCTCAATATATGGCAGGAAATTCTTAATTAGTGGTAAAATATATAATTATTTGAAAGTATATGTTGAATTAGTATATATATGGTCTGAATTTAATGTATGTCTAGCTAATAAGATAGTTTTTCCCCTTTTATAAATAATTTTTATATTCTAACTTTCCACATGGCATGTTTAATGTTACTAGATTAAAGGGCATTTTGATATATTCAAATATTTTAGTTTAAGATCACAAAATGGAGAAGTCTTCTTTACTTTCTTAAACTTCATATCAAAGTAAAACTAGACAAACAAATTAAAGTGTAGGAAGTATAAGTAGGCATTTGAATATGCAATATAGAATCATGATTTGAAGCTGAAAAACGTAATATTATGACAATGTTGCTTGAAGTTGGAATCATAGGCGACCATTGTTGAAGCTCAAGGTTTATTAGTGGGTATTGTTGTAAAAGACCGTATACATATTGAGGAACCTAAATCTGAATTTTAGGATGATTTGGTATTATTTTTGAGGTGTTTTAGATGAATTTGGTGCCGGAATTCAAAGGAAAAGATGAAGTTAATTTTTGTATAATAATGTATATAGACTATATGCAACACATTTTATAATTTTGTATATTGTATAACAATGTATGAGTGTATAAACATCTCTCATAATTTTATATAATGTTTGTACACTAATGTATACTATTGTATATAGAGCTTTAAAATATTGACGTAATTTCTTTTTTGAAATTTTGTATAATATTGTATATCAGGTGTATAATGTTGTATACTGAATTTTTGAATACTACTATAACAATAAAAAAAAAGTAGACTATGCCACATAAAACTTAGCTATATAAATGCAATATACTCCCTTCATTTCATATTAGTTGATCATTTTACATGTATATTAAGGAATCATAAATAGGAAGATAATTTTACTAATTTACCTCTTAAAAAATTTCTTGGAAATTTTACAAACAAATGTAAACACGTTCAAAAAGAATTAATTGCAAGGGTAATATAGGAAAAAATTAATTAATGTTTTCTTGATTTAATAAGTTGGACAACTAATAACAATTATTTTTAGTAAGATGATCAACTAATATGAGACAGAAGGAGTAGTGTCGTAGGTTCTACTTTTGTGCAATTATATCACTCAAAACAATCTATCTATATAAATATATAAAGTTGAATATCAAAACGATGATGTGGCGCTCTCAAAAGGCTGGATTCTTATTTATTTATTTTTGTGGTAGTTTTTTTTTTTTTTTGCCTTTTTTCTAATTTTAAAAGTCTAAAAATAGGTCTTTTAAAGATAAACCAAAAAACAGTTATGCAGTCAAATGCATAAAAGGTTGATGTCAAGGGTATTTGGCAATATAATAAAAAAAATTTAATGATTTTACTTTAGGGGAGCTGTTAAAAATAGGGGAAAATATGAGCCAAAGAGTTGATATTGAGTGAAAAGGTTGATGTCAAGGATATTTTGGAGCCAAAAAAGGGATGAAGGATAGTTTTGTACCAATTCAAATAATTAAGGGACATTTTAGGCTTTTTTTTTCGTTTTTACTACTCTTTACTATTGACTTACTAAAGATTTTAGGATTGACTCAAAATTTTATGGTAGAACAATTATAATCATACCTTTACTATATTTTTACTTACTAAAGATTTTAAAATGCTAATTTATATTAGAATAATTATTGTAACGACCGATTTCCGTCGTTATAGAAAATCCAACGGGGAAAATTTTTGGGCCGGAAAACTTTTTAGTAGTAACTTGAAATTTCTCAACCTAGTCCAGATTTGGACGAAATCGGAGTCATAAAAGTCTAGGAAAATCTGGTAGCAATTGGGTGATCTAATTATGAATTTGATCACATGAGTAGAAATATAAGTCATTAAGGAATCCGTACGACTTTACGGAACCGAATTTAGGCGATTAGAACTCCCGGAATTGAACTTAGCGTGAACAGGTATTTTCTGAGTGTCTTTGGTTGAATGTGTATTGTGAAATAGGGGTCTTGGAATTATTATTTTGCTCATTATTTCGTGCAAGCCGCTTTGGCGGTGATTTCTGCCGCCAGGGCGGGGCCGTTGTAGCGGGCTAGTGCCGCCGTGGTGGGGCAGACACGACTTAAAGTCGTAAATAAACCCCAAAAAACATTTTATTCTACAATTTTCAAACTTCAGAGCTAAGGAACGAACCCAAGGCTTTTCTTAACAGTTTTCCACCATTCTTGAGGCTAAAGGTAAGATTTTCACTCCCCGAATCCGTTTTTCGATTCGTAGAACGTAATCTAATGGGTAATTATCGATGGGGGGAGATTTTTTATCTGGAATTTATGATGGAAACAACCCTAATTGGGATATTGAGATCATGGGTGTGATCTAGGGTTGATAGAATTGTTAGTAATCCGGGTAATTAGTGATTGTTTATTGATATATTCTCGTATTATATTGATTATTTGTAGACCAAGAACAAGTGGAACGAATCTGGAAAGGGAAGAATCAAGTTTCTTAGGGTTTCAAGCTTGTTTCGAGGTAGGTGATGGTTGTGATTCTATGATTGTGTGATGTATGCTTGTTTTGCTTCATTATGATACATGTATGTATGCGGATGTTGCATTATTGATCACACTTGTTGTAAATGAGGATATATGATTGATGAATGACATGAATCATGACTTGATTGTATGATTATGAGAATGTACTTGTGATTGTGATTGTGGCTTGTTAAATGGATCGGGTGTTGCGTTGCGACACACTAACTTGGATCGGTTGCCACGTTCCGGCATAATTATGGGATCGGTTGCCACGTTCCGACATAATTATGGGATCGGTTGCCACGTTCCGGCATAATTATTGGATCGGGTACCACATTCTGGTATGCTAACAGTTTGAGTTTGGGTTCCATGAGAGGACCATTGACTTGACATAATTGTATAATTGAGAATTGTGAAATGCTCTGTTGTTCTTGAATGTTGTTAATATTGAATATATGTGCATGTGATTATATTGTTGTAATGGCTTATGTATGTTACACTTAGTGGAATAGCCGCGTGATCCTAGCAGTACACTGTGGTTGTGTACTGATATAGCACTTGCTCTTTCTTTGTTGAGTACAGGGCATCTTCAGGCGGCTATTAACAGACCTCGCTTAGAAGATCAGTGATCGTCGTTCGAATTCAAGGGTGAGCCAGTTCTTCCAGGCTGCCATGACTTCTCTTTCTGTCTACGTCCATATTTCGGACGTAGATTTTCTAGCTAGTTATTAGTTCATTAGTTTGGGGTTGTAACCCTTCTTGTTTAGACTTGTTGAACTTTAGATGTTTTGGTACATTGACTTTCAGGTTCTAGGCGTATTTCCGCATTGTTAGTTGTTAGATCTTTTGGAAGTTTATGGGAACTTCAGATTTTAGCTATTTAACTTGCTTCCGTAACTTAAATGCTTTAGTTTTTGATTTAGTTGCTTGGTTTGAATTTTAGTAGTGGTTCTCCCACCGGAGGGTTAGTGTGAGTGTCAATCACGACGGTCTGAGTCGTGACAATTATACCCTTACCTTTACTCTCATTTGTTTTTGGTATGTAAAATGAATAAGATTTACTCATTAAGTAATTACATTTTCAGCTAATAAATAAATAACTTTCCAAAATTTTGAGCTATTTTTTGGCTATAAATAGACATTTCATTTGTTCATTTTATACCACTAAACACATTTTTTTTTCTTCTAATTTTTTCTGAGTCCTTATTTTCTATCTTCCGGCTCTTCATTATTTTTAGTAAGGAAAATAAATTTTTTTTCTATTGATTTCCCTTCTGTTCTTATGTTTTTTCTATAAGAATAAAAAGAAAAAAATTTGAATATTGATTTTTTATGTATTATGCTATTATATTTATTTTTTTAATCTGCTTGCTCTTTTTGAATTTTTAGTTATGAAGTTTAAACTAAACTTTGTAGCTTTTGTAAACTATCTGCAGTTGAATTAATTGTTTTCCCTTAGTGGGTTTACTAAATATAGACAAATTTAGTTTGATTCTAGGTTTAGAATTCAATTAAGCTTGTAATTTTATTTTATTTTACTAAGAATCTGAAAAAATGACATATTTACCTTCCTTATAGATGCAACTTGTTTTGCTTGATTTTGAGTACAAAGGTTAAACGGTCTGATATAGCGTCTCTATCTTGTTTCTATATGCGATGTAATTATTTTCTTATTTTAATGATCTGATAAATAACTATAGTTTCAGAAAAATCTCAACGCTAAGATACTATTTTCTTATTTAAAAGTTACATTCTTGTTGAATTCTTGGTGTATTCATTCTTTTTTCTTTTTCATATCGATTTCATTAGCTTCAAGATTTTCTATAATCTTTAAATGGGAAATTGTTTTTTTTTTCATGTACTTTGATTTTGTTTCCAATTAAATTTGGGCTTTTCAATTCCCTTGTACTCCTTAGATCATGTGTTTCAAGAAAATCTTGTTCATGTTCTTGATTGATTTTGTGTTTATATATAGTTTTTCTTTCTGAATTACTTCATAAAATATACTCTCTCCATTTTAAAAAGAATGACCTCCTTTCCTTTTTAGTCTGTTTCAAAAAGAATTACCTCTTTCCTTTTTTGGTAACATTTTAATTTCAGCTTTCCACGTGGCATGTTAAAAGCCACAAGATTGAAGGACAATTTAGTACATTTGACATAAACTTTAATTTAGGACCACAAGATTCAAAAATCTTCTTTATTTTCTAAAACTCCGTGTCAAGTCAAACCAAGTCACTCTTTTTTAAACGGACGGAGTAATAGGCAATAATGACTATAGAAGAACGTACCAATAGACAATAGTAGCAATACCACTTAAAAGTTGAGAGGATTAGATTAGAGGAACAACAAATAAAAGATGAAATTTTCCCACCCAATTCAATTTTACATGTATTTTCTTGTATTTGTGTGGTACAACAAATTATATTAGACCTTTGGTAAAATAAGCATGTCATGCATAACTTCATTGCACAACCACGTAAAAGTGCGTGCTCTCGTATGTAACTAGTTTCTATCAAATTATCACCAGACCATCTAGTTGTATGCCACGATCCTGATCTATTGTGAGTAGGACCGTCATAATTTCTAGGCCACTAAATATATCGCTTGGGCCCCCCCATTTTTACAAAACAATTACTTATATATTTTATTATTTTAAACAAAATTATATGTACTATGAGTGCTATGATTTCTACTAAGGTAATCACATATGAGATAAATATAAATCTAAATTTCGTAAGAAACAATTTGATGAAAATATGGTAATGAAATCACAAAGTCCCTTGAAGAATCTTTTAGAGTTGATTACTTTATATATGTAGAGTAGATCAAACTATTTCACTTCAAAATAGATTTGAATCAATTGAAGCATATAAAAATATTTTTGTTTTCTTATTTAGTGGTAAAATATTGAGATCACTAGATGATGAGAATTTTAAAAAAATATTGTCGTAACCTTGAACTTTCTTTAACACATAATAGTTATTCTGATATTCATGGTTTAGATTTATTTTTTGAATTAAGGGGTCGTTTGGTAGGAAAAAAAATAACGCAGGGATTAATAACGCATGGATTAGTAGTGCTGAAATTAGTAATGCAAGGTATATTTTTATCAAGTGTTTGGTTCATTGCTTTTGACCTCATCTTGTGTTTGGATTAAAACTCTACAAAAAGCTTCTTTCCAATTATACCCTTGCATTATTATGAGATTTTTTATTTTATGTAATCGATCAAGGAAGATAATTGCAGGGACAATATTATTTTTTTATGACCTTCTAACTAGCTAGGAGAAACAATTTTGCTGTCATGTTTGCTATTTTGTCACTTGAATTATTTGAGGGTAAACAATTATTATCTTAATAAATTAATCACTTTAAAAACGTTAATTTTCAATTTAGAATAGATAGACCATCTACTTAAAACTGAAAAGACGGTAAACAATAGTAAAATCGAATAAATCATCTACATTTACACATAAAAATTACAAATTGTAGTTTTAATATGTATGCAATTTATAAATTGTTCAAAATACAAATAATTAGAAACCACATATATATTAACAAATAATATATTAAACTAAGATCACAAACGTCATGTGGTAATATATTTGCCTTTTCAATTAGTAAAAGTTAAAGAACTCACATTTTAAATATTTTATTGATATGTATTGCATTTATTTATTAACAAACAACTCTCTCTAAATAATAAAATTTGTAAGCTAATTTATTTAAACAAATTTTCTAGTACAAGTATAAAACATAAAATCAAGAAAATAAATTAAATGATTAAAATGATTTGAGGGATATTTTTGTCTTTACATAGATAATCCCATGGTATTAAATCCAATGTATTACTAATACCACCAAATGGAAGGTATTAGTAATACATCCTATAATACCATGTAGGGTGTATAACTAATCCATGGATTAGTTATACTTAGTGTCACGTCCCGCCACTTCGCAGTTGAATGTTGCGGGCGGAAGGGTCTAGAGTTATGGAGAGGTTTGCGGAGAACTCTAGAACCTTTTAGATTAGTCAAGAAGGCTAGAGAATTCATTCTCTAGAATAAAGTAGATATTTTCCAAGAAAGCTTTAGAATTCTCTAGAGAGTGTAGAGAATTCTAGAGAGGGGCTTTTGTGTAAATAAGTTTAGGGACTTGTAAGTAATTTTTATTTGCACTTTAGTCCCTAGGAGTTAGTATAAATAGGTGGTGCCATTCATTTGCAAGGCATCCATCCAAGCAACCAAGAAAAGTTATAAAGCCTTCCAAGTAATATACAAAAGCCTTCTTCAAAACTCTCTCTTTGTTCTTTCTAAGTCTTTCTTAAAGCATTCTCTTAGCGATCCAAGTCTTAAAGGCTTCCTTGAGTTTACAAGATCTTGAAAGATTAGTGAGTAAATTGTCAACGGCCGCACGGAGCTTTAACCAACACTCTAAGTCCGTGACAAAGTGGTATCAGAGCACTGGTTTGATACTAAGGGAATGGCAACCGAAGGAGACGTGAACGCCGCTAGCACCACCAACGTCCGTTTGGATGGTGGAAAGAAGACCCGCAAGGTGAAAGAAGCACCAAAAGAGCCCTGAAGAAATGTTGTCGGATCCCAAACTAAGTGAGGCGCTAACATCTCATCCACCCTCATCCACCGAGGCAAGTGACGATGAATGTGGAGAAGAGACCATTGACGTCACCGCAGGAGAAGACTGGGTCGCAAGGGTTGAAGTGGCTAGGCAGGCCGTGGAGATATTAGGCCGGCGCATAAATATGGCCGATGGCAAATTCAAGACTCTTGAAGACTTCACTCTTGAGGAGATCGAAAACATTCGTAAGGAGTTGGAGGGACGTCAGCTGGCCGAGTTTGAGATGAAGGAGGCTATCACTTCCTTGGAGTGTCGGCTCATGGAGGCGCTAAGCACGATTGAGACCATGAAGGCCGAGATGGAAGCACTCAAGGAAGGTGCGGCAGCTGGAGGATCATCGTCGCTTGACCGAGATAGGGAGGCCAGGGTCGAGGCTCCCAAGCCACCTATGTTCAAAGGCGTCCGTGAATTCCTTATAAAGTAGATATTTTCCAAGAAAGCCTTAGAATTCTCTAGAGAGTGTAGAGAATTCTAGAGAGGGGCTTTTGTGTAAATAAGTTTAGGGACTTATAAGTAATTTTTATTTGCACTTTAGTCCCTAGGAGTTAGTATAAATAGGTGGTGCCATTCATTTGCAAGGCATCCATCCAAGCAACCAAGAAAAGTTGTAAAGCCTTCCAAGTAATATACAAAAGTCTTCTTCAAAACTCTCTCTTTGTTCTTTCTAAGTCTTCCTTAAAGCATTCTCTTAGCGATCCAAGTCTTAAAGGCTTCCTTGAGTTTATAAGATCTTGAAAGATTAGTGAGTAAATTGTCAAGGGCCGCACGGAGCTTTAACCAACACTTTAAGTTCGTGACATTAGGCCCAAAAATTCTACCAAACATAGTACTAAATAATACCATACATAATACATGGACTATTTCTCCTAATACCTCCTACCAAACGACCCCTAAAAGTGTTAAGAGAAATAATACAAGTAGAAGATAATGATCTAATGAAAATACTCAATCAAATAAAAGACTTGATTCTTTTCCAAATACACTTATTGCTTATAGGATAATGTTAACAGTTCCTGTAACCATTGCCTCAGTCGAAAATTTATTTTTTGAAATTAAAATTGATTAAATTTTCTTTAAAATCAACAATATCTCAAGAGATATTAGCTATATTATCATTTGAAAAGGAATTATTAAAACAAATTGATTATAATACAATACTTAATAACTTCACTTCTAAAATAGCTAGAAAAGTTTATTTTAAATAAAAGTATATATGATGAAAAAATATAATATTAGGACCCATCTCTTAAGTTTCGCTTTATGCCCCAATGTTGTTGAGTCTGCCCTGATTGTGAGTGGCACATCCACACTAACTCTCCGATGGGAAAATCAACTACCAACCCCAAACTTAAACTATCAAACCATTTAAGAAGCAAAGTCATGATATTAAACACTAAGAAAATAATTTTAAACAATTAAAAGACCGAGTTTTCATGAACTCGATCAGTCAACAAAACAATTACGGAATGAACTCCGTAGAACCTGGAAGTCATAGTATCAAAGCATCTAACAAGTCTAAGATAAGGATATGCAACCTCAATCAGAAAACATAAATCTAAAGTCTATAATGTTTGTGTCCGAAAAGATGGACAACGAGATAGGGAAAAATCCATGGCAGCTTAGAAGATTAGGTAGCTCACCCTTGGATTCAAGTGTCGTGCATCTCACAACTGAGGTCTCGAAGCAGCTGCTTGAATTTGTCTTATACTCAATAAATAAAAAGCAAGTGCAGTATTAGTACACAATCATTGTGTACCGGTAGGATCATCGGCTAGCTCTAGTAGATGAATTATGAACATGCAACCATAACGTAGTAATATAATAGACAATCACAAACATAAGTATCACATAGCTCAGACTCCCAATCCTTACCCTAAATTGATATACACAATAAACATGAATCATCACATCACAACAAGTCAGTCGGTTCTCTCATGGAATCCACCCATATAAACTATTAGTGTACCGGTGTGGTACCCGATCTCATAGTTAGTGTATCGACGTGGTACTCATTCTTGTTACGTTGTACCGACATGGTACCCTTCCTATTTTACCGACATGGTATTTATTCTAGATGTTAGTGTACTAGCGTGATACCCGTTCCAACAATAATTTGTGCCGGCGTGACACCCGATCCCAATCATCAACACATAATGAATCATAATCACACATGTACATTCATGTAACATATTTATTGCATACGACTGATGACATCATTAATTTCACGTCATATCTTAATTTCCCAAATCCTATATCATGCATGCATTACTGACGACGTAGTTAATAAGCACATATAGCATAAACGGAAAAAAATATAGTCATAACCTACCTCAAATCAAGTCTTGAAAATCTAAAAAATTGAGCTTTTCCCTTGTAGTGAATTCCAACTTGTTCTTGGTCTAAAATAATATAAACACAATAATCGATTAATAATGGCCTAACAATATCCGAATTATAACCAAATCCTAAACCCCAGGCCATTCTTGTGATCATCCCACCCAACAAGGATCTTTTTCTCCATTAATTCAAGTTAAAACTCTTCCCCAAGAGTAACACCATAGATTCTAAAGCTTAAGAATCAAAATACAAGTTGGGGAAGTAACTAACTTAACTTTACCGAAGAACTTGATGGAAAAACTAAAGAAAACTGTCCTAAGTCGCTCTTCCTTTTCCCAAGAACGAAGTTGCCCAAAATAAGAGGTTTTGAGAACTTTTCTGACAAAAATCCAACTAAGTCCACTATAGTTGTCTGACCCACTATAGCAGTGTTGCCATAACGGCCCGGAAAGATAATCTTGTTTCTTATGTTTTCCTTCTGTTTTTTTATGGATCTTTTTATGTTTTTCTATAAGAAAAAAAAAAAGATGATTTTGAATGTTAGATTGTTTCTGTCTTACGCTGAAAAGAAATTTTTAAACAAATTTTATTCGATCTTCTTGTAAAAAATTTAGTTAGTTATGAGATTTAAACAAAAAAAAATTAGCTTTTGTAAATTATCAGTTGGATTGAAAGATTTTCTTTCCTTCATAAGTTTATTTAATATACATAAATTTAATTTTATTCTAGATCTAAAATTTGATTAAGCTTGTAATAAAAACCTTGTGGCTGAATTCACTGATATTTAAATTTTGTATTCACCTCTAATTATACAAACATATTATTTTTATTTTTACAAAAGTGTAATTAACAATTCAATCCATAAATATGTTAAATTACATTTTTAGTGTAAGAAGAACCATATTCCACTAAAAGGAAAAAAAAACATAAATTAACTACAAACTTCGTTGCTAAGTTGCTCATAGCTAATCGAATTTTGTGATAATCCATCACTAAACAAAATTAACAACAAATTCTATTGTTTACCTACAAAATTTGTCCATCGTTGATTCCTGTTTTTTGAGTAGTGTTAGATATATCCCAAGACAGGAACAGCACAAGATGTCTCCAAAATAAGTCGTTGTTGAATTGACCCTAACGTCGATCCACCTTCCATTATTTCTTTAACCAATGACTTATAGTAATATTTCACTTTCTTAAGCATGCACTTCAATTTGACTCGTCGATAAAGGTTAACTAATATCAATCCTCGGCGGGGTTTCTTCTCTCTGCCGAGCCACACCGTTCTCTTCTTCCTCCGGAGTGATATGTTTCGACTTCGCCACCGGAATATAGTGGTGGTGGTAGGATGATATTGACTACTTTTGTTGAAGGTGTTTGGCATTGGAGAGCACATTGTGATTACTTATGGGGGAAAAAAAGGGATTGTAAATAGATTTATAGAAGCAAAAGGTAGTGTGGAAATTGCTAGTTAAAGAAACAAAATAGAAATAAAGATTTGGGGACGTTATGTTTTGGTTTGGTTTTATTTGGGGTAGGGGTGGACACTACATCAAAAATGATCTTTAGTGGCAATTAATTAACGGCATAGCTTAATTGTCGCTAAATATGTATTTTTAGCGGCAATTAGCACTCTTTATATATGTTCCTAAAGTCTGTAGTGACATTAGATCTAATGACACTTAACTAATGCCGGTAAAGACTTTAGCATTCTTTATTAATGTATCTATTTATCGCTGCTAAAAATTGTTTTTGTTGTAGTGGAGTAGTAAGAAATTACATATATTAGATGTTTATATAAAGTTCGAAAATGCATGATACATGTCTTTTTCATATATATTTATTGCTTAATCATAACTAAGTAATTTTTTTTTTAATTTACAATTATTAAAATAAAATTATTTAATTTAATATAAATATCAAGTGCCACTAAAGAATTAACATAAGGAAATAGAGAGTTGACTATGAGCCTTAAAACATCATGGCAATTATTGAATTGGTGGGCTGTCTAAAAGATTTCACTACTCTTCGTAGTTTAAGCTAGTTTTATTTTTTCATATGCTTATTTAAATACAAAATATCTAATTTTATCATTTAGATGTTTCCTGTTTGTCTTATACTAAAGACAAATGAGAAATAAATTGTTTATATTTTGATATGTTAAAGTTAGAGGTGTTAAAAATGAGTTCAAATATATGTAATTCGCTCAACTCGCTCAGAATCGTAAGGGTTGGGCTCAAGATGATTTGAATTGAGTTTAATCTTAACCCAGTCAAGCTTTAACTCATTTTAAGAGAATTTTCAATTGAGTTCAATTCAATCTCCAATTTCAATTCATTTTAATACTCTTTATTGCATTGATATAATGTATGTTCCTATATTGAATTACTACCTATTTTATATCTTTTAGGATATATCTATTCATTTGTAACTTTTTTTAAAAAAAAAAAATCTTGCGTCGAAATTTAAATTGTAGTTATAAAAGTTAAATATCAATATGTTAAAAATTATTGAGATTAAGCAGGTCAAATTGGATGAGTCAAGATCCAACTTATTTTTTAGCCCATTTGAGCCCAAACTAAATTTGGGAGAGTCAGGACCCAACTCAATTTTTATTTCAATCCATTTTAATATCTTCAATTACAATTCAACCCGTCTATTTGACATTTCTATATTAAAGTGATCAACAAGTAAAAACAAAAATTCATTTAAATATAATTTAAGCAAATACTATAAAGCGGGAGTGGGGACTATAAGAGAAGCAGAAAATACTACTATTGAAATGGCTAGTTAAGTCAACAAAGATGGCGTGTAAAAGGCATTACCATTTTTTCGGTTTGCTTCTGCAAAAATTAAGGATCAATTTAATTTCGATTGTGTATAAAGTTTAGTGTAAATAATTTTTTCACACTCATTCAAACGATATTTAGCTGGCATTTGATCATAAATTTTTAAATATTTTTGGTAAATCATTTTTTATGTGTTTGGCCATTGATTAGGGAGAAATATTTGACTTAAAAAAAATATGATTTATACACATATATTTTAGAAATTATTAAAATACTCATAAACTTATATTATCATTTTATAATAAAAATGTTCAAAATAATTAATATGAATTTGAAAAAAAGAAGAAAGAAAACAAAAGAAAAATCTTGGTAATAGGTTATTGGTTTAGTGATTTCGATACAACATATCATGTGAATCTCACAAGTGATGTCTAGGAATGGTAGAATGTACAGACATTACCACTACCTCGTAAAGACAAAGAGACTGTGTGAAAGATCATCGACTCAAGTGCAACAAATCTTGGTATAAAGATGAAGGAGCCAATGAAGAGAAAATATCAAATAACAAGGAAAAAGTGCAAAAGTCTACCAGAGAGGAGCCAAAACAATAATAAAACCATGTGATAATCGAAACAACATATTAGGATAGCTTATAAGAAAACAATAATAAACAATGAGAAAACTACAATAATACAACTTACCATCGCAATCACCAGCCACCCTAAGCAAGACAATACTACACTATCTTCCAACTTTCTACCCTAATACATGCCCTCCACACCTTTCTATCTAAGGTCATATTCTCGGTGACCTGAAAGTTGCATCATATCATGTCTTATCACCTCTCCACAATACCTTTTTGACCTACATCCACCTCTATTTGTACCCTCTATAACCAACCTTTCGCACCTCCTTACTGGTGCGTCTATGCATCTGCTCTCCACATGTCCAAACCATCTCAGCCTCGTTTCCCTCATCTTGTCCACTAGGATGGTCACTCCTATATTATTTCAGATATCTTCATTTCTTATTTTATCACTCCTAGTATGACTTCACATCCACCTTAACATCCGCATCTCCTTCATATACATCTTCTGGACCAGAGGGTGCTTGACTGACCAACATTCGGTTTCATATGACAATATCGGTTAAACCACCATTCTATAAAACTTACCTTTGAGTTTTGATTGTACTTTTTTATCACAAAAGACTCTAGAGGCAAATCTCCACTTCATCCACGTTGCACCAATACGGTGTGTGATATCATCGTCAATGTCCCCACTCCTCTAAATTATAGACCCAAGATACTTGAATCTATCTCTTGGGTATATTTTGTGGGTAACAGTTTTATTTTATTTTATTAACTGGTTATTGCTTCTTCACAGTTGAAGTTTTTTCTTAACAAGTTAATTGATGATCCGATAGTAAATTAATAAATTATATTCATAATCGATATATAAAATTATTGACTTAGAGTTTAGTTTCATACTTCTATTTCTAGTTGTCCCAAACTCTCAATTATTCTATAATGTGTCAGTGTTTACTTATGAGCAAGATGCAATATGTCAACTCACGTGCATGGTTCATTTGATTCGTCATCTTGTTTCTAAGTGATTTTCAATGATTTTTTTTTATCAAATCTCAACGGTTAAATCGGTAATCAAACCGACAATGATCAACAATCAATAAGTCCATATCTTAAAGGGTTCTATAACAATTTATCTGGTTTACAAATTAAGAGAAAAGACATAAAATCACCATTGAAGTTGTCCCGAATTTTCAAAAAGACACCTTAACTTTGCGGGTGTCCCATTATCCCACGAAACTATTTCTAACATTTATAGATACACCATTTTAATCCATTCTCAGAGCAGCTGTAATCTCACGTATTGGGGGCGCGTGAATGAAAAAAAAATCAACCCCAAACCAATCTATAAATGCCACGTAGCAAGATTGTAAGCCTTCATTTTCTAAAAAAGTTCAAGAAACAGGGGATTTCTTGTTCAATGCCTTTCATGGTGGTTGTTGAAGAACAATTTCATAAGGAAGATTTTATATGATTCCTACGTGAAAATTTTAACTGTTATGTAAACAATGAAAATGAACGATTCCACAAAAATCTTCCATTTTCCACCTCTGCAAAAACTCCATTTTAGCTCATTCCATCTTCGTCTTCTGTAACAACAAAAAAAAATAGAGCTACAATGGTACGACGCTAAAAAAACCCATCAATTGAAATTTCAAAATTATCTCAATGCCTTTGAATTCTTTCCTCAACAATGCAACAATTCGTCAAGAACAATTTATATCTATTAAAACCAAATTAGATAATGCACCCATTTACATTGAAGTTTTTGAGTTTGTACTCACAGCTTGTCTGTGCTTTTGAACTTGACCCGGAAGATTTTGAGGATCAAAATGTGAGTGAGTTAGGATTTTACCCAATTCGTTATTAAATCAGTAAGAAAAATAAAATTATATTATTTTATTTGAGGTGAAACACACGCACAAGCTATGAGACTACAGAAGCTGTAAAAATGGTGTATTTATAGTTGTTGGAAATAGTTTCGTGGGGTAATAGGACACCCGCAAAGTTAAGGTGTCTTTTTGAAAATACGGGACAACTTTAGTGGTGATTTTATGTCTTTACTCACAAATTAATAATGAATAAATCAAATCAATAAACTTCAAAATCAAACCAAACCGACAATATACTGCCCTAATGTGACTTTTTTTTAAGTGGCAACTATGGGTCCAAGGATTTTCGCCCCTTAGTCAAAGTGAATAGTCCGAATGACCATCTTCTCCCCCAAATATCAGATTCCATTAATTGCTTCTGAAATTATGTTCAACTGTACCAATTTGGTAAAATTCTTGCATAACATCTGACATGTTTTCTGATCTTTTTCAGTTTCCTCAATTCTTCACAAAAATGTTGCTTCCCTTCTTCCTGCTGTCCATTCTCTCTTTTACTAACAGGTGAGCACACTCTTAATTAGTCTCACTTTCTTGGTAAAGTAACTCTTTTTTCATAATTTGCACAAACCATTTTGGTACTGAAATGAATAGATATAGAAGATTCATATAATTAACCCTAAAACTAGTTTAGGATTGAAGTATAAGTAACTCTTCAAAGATTTTGGCTTTCTCTATACAATTATTGTGGTTATTTTTGGGATCAGTAAGGCCTTATTCTTGCTTTCTATACAATTATTGTGGTTATTTTGTCATTATTTGTCTTCTTGTTTATTGTTCTTTCTCCCTATGATTGTGTTGTTTGCAATAAATTTTCTCAAGTCTGGAAAATAACTGCAGTCACAAAATAAATATGAAGAAACATAATTTTATTGATAAAACAATGTGGATACAATTCTGTTTGTTTCCTTGATTCTTTTCTTTGGATTATCTCTGTGATTTGATGCCAAAGCAAAGTGTTTCTCCATTAGGATATTGCGGACCTCCTTGGAATTTATTTGAGGGGGGATTTTGTGGATGTTCCTAAAGTATTTGATTGTCAAGAAGAGTTTGATCACATTTTGATCTCTTTTGAATATCTCGTGAGTTTATGGAATTTTTTAGATTTTGTTCTCTATGTGAATAACCAAGAGTTTATGGGAGTACCAAAATTTATGGGATATTCGAAATGCCTCTTCAAGGGAATATGTTACCGTTTATATAAGCGTGAGCTAGAGTTTGGAGTAGAGTAGCCTCCAATAACCCTAATATGGTTGGGCTTGTCCACAAAATTTTGATGTCTACATGTGTATTTTGTGACTATTTTTTGTTGCTCTCATACTGGACTTAGATTTCTCGTGAGATTGATTTCTTATATGGTCACTCAGCTAATAGTTATTATTTAGAAAGTTACTTTCTTTGTGAAGAAAATGGGAATCGAGAAGAGAGGTGACTTTCTCAGATAATAACTAGTATTACTTGAGTGTCTAAGAAATCTAACTCATTTCTTGTGAGTTGGTCAAACTTAAATTCTCTATAGCCATTCGGCTTTATTCAATTGGAGTCAGCTATAATACTCACATTCTGTGCTTCTCTTTTGTCAATGCTCTAATGCTGCAGATGTTCAGCAGACTCTTCTACAGAAACAGAAAGGACATTGGCTATAATAAAGCCAGATGGTGTTTCTGGAAACCATACAAATTCCGTAAAGGAGACAATTCTCTATCATGGATTCAAAATCAAAGAGGAATCATTCATTCAGCTTGACGAGGATCGTGTGAAAAGCTTTTATGCTGAGCACTCTTCAAGGAGCTTCTTTCCAAGCCTTGTTGAATACATGACCAGGTAAACTTTCCCCGTCTAGAGATGGTATTTGATTCTGAATTGGCTAGTAAGCCTCATTCTGTTTCGTAGCACCTGTTAAATTGGTATTTCTGCTGTGTTATTTTTTCTTTTTTCATGTATTGCTTCAAACAACTTATTGGTTCTTTCAGGAACTATAAACTGCATGTTTATAATATAGGCTGAAGGATGGTTTAATTTGGTATCTAGTGATTGTTGAGAACAGTTATACCATTAAACTAAGAATTTACAAAAAAAATAAAAATAAGAATCATTTCCTTTTGAAAATGGACGATATTTGATGATGGTTGTTACATAACCCCTAAAGGCATTTCAGCCTAAAATGATTGTTGCATCTGCCTCTAGATTGGAACGATTATATTTGCTTCTAACAGGATAATAGGAAGTGGTATACTCAGTGATAACTCTCTGATACCACTTGATAGCACACAACTCAGTGGAACGCAACAAATATGTGAAAAACACTCCGAAAGCGTGAAGGGTAGGTTGAATTTTACGGATTAGAATAACACAACTCAAGTATTATACTTCACTTGAATCATTATTATCATTAATGATCATTTCCCCTAGACTGTAGCGATAGAACCCAAGAAAGAATCATATAAAGAATATAATCAGTCAATTCCGAACAAATACGAAAGAACCTACTTATTAGTATTCCAAACAAGTGAGAGCTGAGGTTCTTTAGCGATCACGCCGATCAGAACGACTGGAAGGTGGCATAAGTAAACCAGCTTCTCTCTATGTTGTATGGTTTTGAAAATTTGAGACAGCCGGACAGGAAGAAGAAAAATGTGTGCCTTTGTGTTTTCTACTCCTTGTTTAGCTAGTGGTGATGAAGGATGGTAGTTCCATGTTAGGCATTTGCAGGACAAAAGCACCTAAAAGGCTGCTAATTTGGTTGGAAAATGATAAATAACTCAAAACGCAACCTCAATATTTTCAAAGATGGAGAGAACTCTGTATGATAGGTGTTTTGTGTGATAAGTATGTGAATCACCTCCTTTTTCACAAGGTTGAGCATGTTTTATTTGCTGTTTGAAGTGGGATGGTTTTGGAAAGAATCAATTTGGAATGCATATCATTGTTGAAAGTGCTTTAAGTCAAAATGGAAGTCCAAGTATTTTGGTTGTGTATTCATTGAGTTGAGACACGATTGAGTGGAACAAAGGTTTGTAAAAGATGTGTTTTCTTCAATCAAAAGAAAAAAAACAAGTTTTCGAAATGATATAGATACCTTTGGAATCTTTTGAGTGCTTTAGAGATATAAATTTGTATGAAATGATATAGGAAACTCTTTATCAAAGAAGTAAATACGGTAGAAAGTTGTACAAATCTTTTCAGTGGTTTAAAGATTTAGTTCTATATAACTGATTGGTGCCTTTTCATCCATTTCAAATAAAGTACCTTGTTTATTGAGAAAAAAAAAGGTCTGTTGTCCATGTGTCCACTTGATAGTCATTTAATTGCAGTGACAGAAGTAGAAAAATTAGTGGAAGATCTGTCTATCGGATATATGTTATTATGTTGAATTTGGAATAGTGTCATGGACTAATTTCTCATGAGAATTTTTTCAGCTGCTCCTCCTCCCTTCTCATCCATTTACTACTCCTTTTTTTCCCTTCACTAACCATTTATCGGCAGTGGTCCAGTGTTGATAATGGTTCTGGAGAAAGGGAATGCCGTAGCTGATTGGCGTGCATTAATTGGTCCAACAGACCCACTCAAGGCGAAGGTTACTCATCCTCACAGGTTTAGACCTCCTCTCTTCCTTTTTTTCTCTTTTTTATCTATTACTATTGCATGGGCAAAATAATTTGAAGATCAGAAAGCTAAATCGATAGCCATAGCATGAGTTTACCTTCCTTACAACAAAAAAAAGGGGTACTACCTCAATTTAAGTCATAAGAAAATTCTTTTCTCAAGCATCCAAGGGTGTGACCTAGTGGCAACGAAGTGGTTGAAAACCATGAAGTCTTCGATTCAAATCCCGAAAGAGATAAAAGCACTAGGTGATTTATTTTCCTCTGTCCTAGCCTTGGTGGACAGAGTTACAACACCTATTGCTAGTTGGGGTGGCAGGTATCTCGTGGAATTAGTCGAGGTGCACGCAAGCTAGCCCTTGAAAATTGAAACATTATGAAATGCTTCTCTCCAAGATTTGCTTTTGAAAATTGAAACATTGTAAAATATGTGTAACTCTTCATTTCACTTAGTCGGAAGGTTGCTTTCCCCAAAGAAGCTGTCTCCTTCATGGCATTACAATTATTGCCTTTACTAGTATTCTTCCAAATTCGGTGACTCCCTCTCCTTCTACAAATGATTTAACATTATAACTAAAACAGCTAGCATCTTCTCTCTTTGCAAGTTTTGTTCTCTCCAACCTCTATGATTGACGATGAAAGTTGTTGATAGTGCCTTTGACTTCATTGACTCCATACATAGCACATAGTTAAAGAAGTTGTCAGCCTATGTAATCCTTTTACATTGACAATTATATTTAGGCTTTTGTTAATTCTGAATAAGACACTGTTTTTAACATGTGTTTTTATACACACAGTGTCAGAGCCATATGTGGGGTGAATTTACAGAAGAATTGTGTTCATGGTTCTGACTCACCTCAGTCTGCTATCCGGGAAATATCTTTCTTCTTTAAAACGACATCATCAGGTCAAATTACTAAGCCCATTTTATGTTTCTAATAATGTGCATGCATTTTATTCTTGACAATGAAAAGAAAAGGCTGTTTTTGTTGGCTATGACATGTTAATGATATTCGGTTTTGCTGGCTGTGACATGTTGATCAGGCATCAACAACCATTACTTTTTAGATCCTGCATGAAATGCTTGAATAATTATAGGCTCATGCATACCTCCATTAACCTTTTATAGATTGAGATGAATGAATTTAGTCCTTCTGTCTCTGCGATTAACAGTAACAAGGATTCCAACACTTCCAACCCACTGCCTTCTGCAAATCCTCTTAAAATGGTTCCTTGAAACCTCCAGGGTTCAAGATGAGATTATAGATGTCTTATGTCTGGCACTTGTTTTTACTTTTTCTTCTTAAGGACTAGATTATCTCATGTTTAAATTATAAGATTAAATATGTTGAGCACGATAAGATGGGGCTAATAAAACATTTCGGTGAATAGAACTTGCAAAAGGCCCTTCATTTTGATGGAAGTATCCTGAACCAATCTCATGATTTCGACATTTTACTTTCCTGCTTCCTCAAAAGATGTCTGCAGAACTAGGAAAAATGTCCTTCCTCTCGGGTGCAGATGCCCTCCTCCCCCAATTCCCGACCCAAACAAAAGAAAAGACAATACAATACAAAGTATGTAGAAAAAGGGGCAAATATATTCCTCAACTGTGAGATTTAGAGTGGATATACCTCTTGCTAAAGAAGTGGTGCATATATACCCTTGTAATATAACAAATGGTGCATATTTCTTATTTACCCCCCTTTTTTTAACAGACTGAATTAAAGTAAATCCTAAAACTGGTTTAAAAGGGATAAATATGCACTATTTGTTAGATGACGGAGGGATCTATGCACATCTTTTTAACGAGGTTTATATCTGCTCTAAATCGCAAAATTGATACGTATATTTGCCCCTTTTCCCTTAAGAAAATAATAGTACCTGTCTTTTGCTTGGTTGATGTACCAAGAAGCATACTAACTACAATTGAAATGTAATCAAGAACCACAGACTAATGTAATCCCTATTTTAGCATTTTCGGAGAGATTGACTGCAATCAATCTCGTGATGTATGTTTGGAGGTAAGGTTCAGGTTCGGTCCCCATCGTGTGCCACCTTTCTGGTGAAATACAACACATCTCTGCTGTTTGTTGTGAACAGATGGCGAAAAATATATATTCAAGCACACTTGTATACTTGTTGCTATTAAGATTCTTTGTCTGATTTACGTTCTTCACAAGATTCG
This sequence comes from Solanum acaule, assembly GCA_036250505.1. Classification (NCBI taxonomy): domain Eukaryota; kingdom Viridiplantae; phylum Streptophyta; class Magnoliopsida; order Solanales; family Solanaceae; genus Solanum; species Solanum acaule. The sequence goes on from JAJOOR010001668.1 coordinate 63,406, forward strand.
TTACTATTGCAGGACATGCATCTCAGCATGATGAATTATAAGTCATTGAAGAACAATCGAATCGTGCCTCTATGAACAGATTGTTGCAGCTAACCTAACTAGAGTTGTCCTCTGAGATATTGTATCCTGCAGCTAATGAAAGTCAGATGGAGCTTATATTATATGAGTTTAGTTGTCAGTATTTTCGAAATGTAACATAGATATATGTATGATAAAACACTAAAATAGAAACAAATATTATACTTGGAATGCATATTTTCAAAAGTACAATGAATTCTGTATTTTCGACATGTAATATAGATATATGTGTCAAATTACATATTTCAAATCATGTGTTACACTGACGGAACAAGGAACAACATAAACTACTACAATAGCTTGATCACCATGAATGACCTTATCCCTTTTACTACTTAAAAAATAGGTCAAAACTTAGGTTCAAAATTGACGGATATGGTCGATTTTTAAAGGAAGATGGATGCCAAATCGATAGATTGTGCATTGTCGATTGCTTTTGTGAAACCTACAAATAGGGTCGGTAAAAATCGAAGGACAGTGAATATGTTCGTTCGTTGATTTTTTAAATAGTCGTTTTTTTTTTATAAATATACATAAAAAAAATAAATGTAGTTACTTGAAATTGAATCTAGATATTTTATATGATTTTGGACAATTTTATCCCTCGACCACAAGACCCTTTCATTACTAATATCATGGTTTGTTGTTTATTAGTTATACATAACATAATATCAAATCGAATGTATCATTGGTTATACGTAGTTTGAAAAAGTATATCAAACAAGGAAAAATTAGTAATGCACAAAATTACGATTGATGCATGCATTATTTTTTTCTAATACAGTCTCCCAACACATGTAGGAAGTATGGTTTCAAAAGTGACTTTGGTTCGCCAGTTCATGCTCAAATTCTTGTTTTACGTTAGCAGACCTACAAGTCGAATCAGGGCTCTACGCTCTTTCTTTCTATGTACGACTATACCGAGGAGAGAGAGGAATGTGTCGAGGCAGCGAGCAAGACAACTATATTTTGATTTTTCTTTTTCCTCAATGAGATGAGCCTCATGCACTAGACTGATGGATAAGAGACTCAAAAGAGCTTGGGCACTCTACGTACGATGTAGATGAACTCCATCATATAAATATCGATTTATTTCAGATGGATCAACAATAAATAGTTATTTCATCTGATTCCCCCTTGAGAGATTTCCTCTCTATCTCTTTCAATCTATCATAATAGATCAGACCATCAATCAATCAATTTGAAAATAGCACACTCATCTCGTTTTTCGTTCATTTTCTCCATGTAAACATAGCAGACATAATAAAAAGCAGGTGAAACAGTTAAAAGTACTTGCTTCACGCCCCTAAATTATAGATGTAGTTTCTCCTCTATATATATGTATTATGAATTTGATTAGGGACTATGATGCAAAGTCAACTATACTCAAATTTAAATTTAGTAAATCCCTAGAAAAAGGAGATGCATGATAGCTGGTCAAAGTGAGCATAATGTGCACACAACTTTATTATGGAGGAGATAACTCCACATCATGCAATTAGAGGACTTAATTAATTTAATAATTAAATCAAGAACATTCCACATCTGGCAATTCTCTCGATATAAGCAGATTATCATTTTGCATTACTCTACTCACATGCCCTTAATTACTGCTTTACTTTTAATTAACTTTTCTTGATTACTGTGATTTTCCCACTAATTCTGTCGAGTTGCATTAATCAATTACATTTTTTTATAAACCATTTTGTGGTTTAAATATCTTAAGTGACGAACTTGGTGACGCCAAAGAATTCTCATTTAATTTTAATTTATATTTGTATAATACTTCTCTCATTGATTAATCATTTGTGTAAGCATTATTCCTAACTTGGTAGTACGTATGTCGGTTGTATGGGTGTAATTGTTCTTTAAAAGTCAAATCGAATCGAACATTATTTGATGCAAATAATTAAAGTGATGATTTTTTTATATATTATTAGTTATAACACATTAAAGACGATAACGACAACAACATATTTAAAATACCACAAAGTGAGGTCTGTAGAAGATAAAATATACGCAGACTTTAACCCTACGCAGGTAGAGAGATTGTTTCTATTTAATATTATAATATTATAACAAGAAATTAATAAAAATAAAATTGAATCGAACCAAATTGAATGTAAAGTATACAAAATTGGTTAAATATTAGTAAGTTTTTCCACAAATTCAAGTGATGTACTGAGGTTGCACATTATCTAGGTAGTAATTTTCTTTTATTAGCAACTCAGTAATCGATCAATATGTGTTCTGATGCAATGGTGGAGTGCTTCACCCTTAGCCAGAGGTTTTAGGTTTGAATCTTGGGTATGGAGAAAATTCCGTTAGAAGCGTCACCCCAGATGAGCTCTGCAATCCATGATCCGAATTTAGTCGAAACTCACTACTCTTTCTTACATTTATTCTTTTGGTAAATAATGAGTTAGGAGTGCAACCTTTGCATGGTTGCAATTTCTGCCACGTAAATCAAATCTTTCTTGAGCATTGCATGCATAAATACAAACTCTTATAGTAAAAATATTACACTCAACGAACCTATGATACTCTTTATCAATACTTTGTGTATCACATTACAAGTTATAATTATTTTACATATATAACAATGAGACATTTCAGTAACAATGCAACTCTTACATAAAGTCTTAAAAATGTACCAAATTAAACTTGTTGAATCGTATCAATATCGAAGATGTATCAAAATGATTGAAACGGTTTTGAAAATTTTAATTTTAATTATATACAACAAAGTAATTGAAATTTGATATAGTATTTTATTTGCTAAAATAATCGGGCCCCACCCCCACCCCCCTTCGCCCCTACTTATCATCATCCATATATTAGACACTATTAGAAATAAATGGGTTTTTTTTTCACTTCGAAATAATGGAAAATTTTCTATTATAAAACATGATTCTTTTATTAATTTTCAATCAAATCAACTTACAGAAAAAACACATCATAAAATATTAAAATACTGATAAACTTTCTAACGGTGGAGTGAATAGGCATATGATGTACTTCACTAGTGTATAAGCAAATATGGCTCTCAACATATTGAACCAAACCTAATAATAGGGGAAAATAACATATGATCACCACATGCTAGTTGTCTCCTCACTAACTAACTAAACATATGGTTTTTGGATGAACATCAAAAAGAGAGGCTTAATCATCACCACCAATTCTTTAAAGCAACTTATGTGCAAATAGTGCAATCGAATCACTTCAAAAAAGTTAATAGGCCCATGCCTCATAAGGGAAAGGACAAAAAAAAAAAAACTCAATTTCTTCTTTGAGAGTCGCTACGCTTTATTAATTTTTACTCAAATAATAAGTGATTCAATATTAGATCATTGTCATTGTCTTTATCGAAAATGTATTTTAACCAAAAGATCATACTCATCTCTTCCTAATTGTAAGCGGCCCTGCTTTATTAGTTTTTGTTCAAATAATAAGCAATTTAGTTTAGAATAATTGTCATATGTCCTTATCGAAAATAGACTCTTATAACTAGAAGATACTCTTCTTTTCCTAATTGGAAACGATTAGTTCTTGCTCAAATAATAAGCAATTCAATTTTGGATAATTGTCATGTGTCCTTACTGAAAATAGAGGATTCTAATGACCAAAATATACTCTTGTCGTTCTAATTGGAATTAAGTGGCTCTGCTTCATTAGTTTTTGCCCAAACAATAACCTTTAAAATAATATACTATATGTTAATTAGTATTGATTAGTTTGATAGAGCATAAACAGATTTTATTTATTTTTTGAATAATTATTATGGCTTTAAATAATATATTTTTAATGATAAATAAATTTAAAAAAATTAAATCATTTTAATTATAAAGATATGATATTCTAATTTTAAGAAATTTTCATTGGTTGGTTTTTTGAAATAATTGTTTAGAGAATGACTCTAATTTCATATATCTTTCAATTCATGTACCTTTTAAATCACTACCTAATTATTTCTTTTAAGCAAAACAATAAGAAAACGTTAAAATATGATCCAAAATTTTATAAATTATTAAAAATATTTAGACAATAATCTAGATTCTAGAGAGATGTTGTACTATGAATGGTTGAAAATTGAAATGTAAGTCAACCAGACCTCTTTTGTTGGGACACCTGTTGGTCTGACTATGACTTAATCAGTGACCTTATTTTGTATGGACACGTGGCTCCATATTCTCTATAGTCCTTTTTTTAATTGCTTGGAGTACTAAATTGTCATTAACTATGCTAATCACTACGTAATTGTGAAGTATAAGTACATATATTATTATTAATTTATTACAATATATACTTCATATCGCGTTTACAGTATGTACTAATGATATTGAATATCTATATGCTTGTTTCGTGTTTCATCACTCATTTTGAGAAAAGAACTTTTCAATAAATATATATATGCTTATTTCGCGTTTCATCACTCATTTCGAGAAAATAACTTTTCGATATGATGAATGAATACGCTACATGATTTGAATTAATTCATAATGTATTACTATATTTATATAATGCAGTTGAAACAGTTTAAATTAGGTCTAATATACTTATCAAAGTCCAAATATATGTATATTCTTAAAAGTGCAGATACTTATCAAATAAATGTACGGTTTACCTAGACAAAGGCACTAAATAATGCATTTCTTTAAAGCAAATCATATCAATTGTAGAGATAATCATGAGTACTTAATTGATAAATATTTGTCCACAAATCAAAGTTAACTTAAATATGATTTTTTTTATATATATATGCGTTGAGAGATCGGTTCATAGGGTGGATTAGGAATAGTCCATGTATTATGTACAGGGGCGGATCTATGTGGACGGGTGAGGGTGCCACGGAACCCAGTGATCTCGGAAAAAACTTTGTATATATATGTATATATGTAAAAGAATTCTATAAATATCAACGTTGCTGCCACTAACTGAAATGATGAACAACTCAATTGGCAAAGGTGAAAGTCTGCCACACGCGCAACGCAGGTTCGAATCTTGCTGGCGCCATTTATTTTTTGGCTTGCTTTTTCTTTTCTTTTCTTTTCTTTTTCATTAATGTGTGAAGGGCTTTCATTTTTTTTTCTTCCATTTATGTTTATTTATTTACTATTCTTTATTAATTCAATTTGACTTCTTTTTACAATTAATTTTTAATTTTTTTTCTACTTTCTCTTTCTCTAATTATTAATCTCTTTATATGAGTGTTACTTGTTTATTTTTTATCAATTAATGAGTACTGAATTATGAACGTCAAATAAATATTATTAAAAATATATTTAAATGGTATTTTTTTTAAAATATAAGTTTTAAAAATGAGGAATATTATTACTAGAGTTTTTTTTTTTAATTTAAAGGTTCTTTCGATCTTCACCGACGCTCTTGCTAAGTAAGATGACTATGCTGAAACTACAATTTTTATTCTTTCCCTACTATGTATCTCCAACAACACATAAAATCAATAGAGTATGAGTATATTAAGTTAATACTATTAAATGGTTTATACAAACTCGAATTTTAATGTGAATTTTTTTTTCCTCAAAGTTTCGGCAAATAAGCATCTGTTAGTGAAAAACTTAAAATATAACAAAATTACAAGATTACAATTGAAAATAAAATGAAGAAATCTCTTCAGGCTGAGGCGCGGATATCTCGCTCTCTTTAAGGAGATTTAAGCCCACTGCAGCAAATGTTTTTCACCGGTCCAGTTGTAGTCCTTCTTGACTTGTCCCCTCCAGGATACAACAGTTGAGTTGAGTTCAAAGCTCCACAAAAAGAACACCTCCCTTCAACTAATAATAACTCTCTTTTTTGACTAACTCTTTCACTCTATATTTTTCTTGTGTGTAGTATCTCACAAACCAAATGAAGACTATCACTATTTATGGTTGAGGAAGTCTTCCTACCAATTGATAGGAAGATAATGGGTAGTAAATAGTGAAGATAAATGGCCTTAGGAACTACATAGGTTACAAGGTATAATGGAGGAATAAAAGAATGAAATAAAGGAGAGGATAACCAATGCACCAAGTGTTACACTTTGACTATGCTAACGTTCACTGCAACGTTCATCAGAAAGCAGCAAAGTCCATAATACATATGGTCATTAATTGACCACTAAGTAATTAGGCACAAATGCATACCGTTGTAGCAATGAAACGCCATAACTCCCACGTCCTCTATTCCATGTAATTGTGGCAGAATGGGTATGAAGCCAATGACAAAATTATGTGAGACAAATTAATAATAAATAAATATTAAAATGCTCAAAAGACCAACAACATCTAATAACAAAAAGGAAATAAAATTAAATTGTTTAGTTATCTCTTATCTCAGAATATCTAAAAGAAAATATTACTAACATGCATGTTTGATTGATTTGTTTATAAAAATCGAAAAAGATTAATAACTCGAATGGTAATCCAAAGATAAAGCAATTGATTCTTTTATCTTGAACAATGTGGCACCCACGACCTCCAAATCCTAGATCCGCCTCTGATTATGTATGATATTACTTAGTACTATGTTTGGTAAAAAAATTGGGCCTATAACTAATTCATGTATTAGTTATACACCCTACATAGTATTGTAGGATGTATAACTAATACATTCTATTTGATGGTATAAGTTATACATAGGATTTAATACCACGAGATTGATCTAAGTAAAGAAAAAAATATTCCTCAAATTCTTTTAGTCATTTTTTTTATTTTCTTGGTTTTATGTTTTATATTTATACTAGTACATTTATTTTAAAAAATTGGTTTACAAATTTTATTATTTAGAGAGAGTCGTTTGTTGCTAAATAAATCCAACTTGCAAACTTTATGTGTAAACGAATATGGTTTATTCGATTTTACTATTGTTTATCATCTTTTTGGTTTTAAAATTAGATGGTCTATCTTTTAAAGATTGAAAATTGATATTTTGTGAATGATCAATTTTTTTAGATGACAATTATTTACCCTCAAATAATTCAAGTGAGAAAATAGCAAACATGACAACACATTGTTCTTCTCCTAACTATGTTGGGTTTTAAAAGGTGTGAATGGAAAATGAAGAGTTGCAACTTTTACGAAGAGTTGTGACTTTAACGAAAAGTTGTGACTTTTATGAAGAGTTGTGACTTTTATGAAAGGTTGTGACCTTTCCGAATGGTTGTAACTTTTCAAAGGGTTGTGACCTTTCCGATAAGGCACAATAAGAATCTGTTCACACTACCATTTGTTGTCTATAAATAGAGGGATTTCCTCTCATTTTAAAACAATCAATTTTCTGGACTTCTTCTACTACTATATCTAGTATTCTAAGTGTACTTTACTGTCGTTGAGTGGTTCGCTGACATCGTGAGTAAAAGTATCGATACACCCGTGAGTAAAATCGTTCTATTTTGGGAGGATATATTCCATTAACCTCGGATATTTGAGGAGAATAATTTCCTTAAGGACACACTGTGCATTCACTGGCTCGATTTTCTTCTTTGAGAAATATTTTGTATATTATTTCTAATTTGTTTCTGATTCTATTTTCTCTATTGATTTTAATTTTCTAGTTTGGAAAATACTCTTTAAACTTTGTTGTTTCGTACAAAGTTCTTCAAAAATTTTGTTCTAAGTATCTTAGGAATACGGGATGAACAACAAACTAGTTAGAAAACAACAAAAAAAATATTCTCCAACAATTATCTATCTTGACAAAATTACATGAAATAGAAAATCTCATAATAATTCAAGGGTATAATTTGAAATAAGCTTTTTATAGAGTTTTAATTCAAACACAAGATTAGGTGAGAAAAAATAAATCAAACTCTTGATAAAAAAAAAAAAACTTTACACTACTAATTTACGCATAATTAATTCATACGTTATTAATTTTTGTACCAAATAATTCCTAAATATTTTATATTTATAGATTTAATGTAAACACTTATACCGATAAGTTTTTTTTTTTAATCATAATGTGATGGCAATAAGTTGGTACATGAGACATGGGGGGCCTAAACATGTATTTGAGGGACCACGTAGAACGATCTAGCAATTTCTTTTTCCTATTTGTTTAGATAGCTCCCAAAGAGAGATGGCCAAAATTCCTTTGAAAAGAATATAATGTTAGGCTTCTCATTTTTTTCAATAAGTCTGTGTTTTGACAGGTAATTATACATTATGATTTAAAATTAGTGTTTAAATATATGATTTTTTTCATATTTCAAAATTTTCAAAAAAGCGTGATTTGAGATTTCAAATTATGATTTAAAAAAATAATTATATTTTGAAAAAAAAAAGTTTTACCATTTTAATATTTCAAAATTTTCAATAAAGCGTGATTTGAGATTTCAAATTATGATTTAAAAAAATGTTTATATTTTGAAAAAAAAAATTACCATTTTAAATTTCTAAAAAGGGATTCATGCTTGGTATGAAGATATCGTTTGTATCATGTGAAAATATTATATTAAAGAATAAATAATTATTATTAGTGTTGATTAGTGAATATTTATAAAACTATGTGTATTAGAAAATTTGTAATCACAAAAATCTATTAATGAAAAATACATGCAGATATATATGCGACTTGTCAACCTAGTCATGGATAGATCATCCAGATTAGGGTCCATAAGTAGTGACAATTTGTGATGTCTTAGGATATTTTTAATATATTATTTAGAATTGTGCATCGCTCATTTCGTAAGATTATTTAAGAATTTGAAAAAATTGATAGTTTTCACAACCTATGAAATTTTCATGTTTATAAGAAAAACTACCAACGTAAGAAATTCAATTGGCAAGTCTAACTAAAACTTTAACTTTATATTAATTTGATTACATATCATGATTTCACATCATATGTTCAAACAAACCATAAATATATGCTAAACGCATTTCAAAAGATTATCACATATCCAAAAAAAATACTGGTACCAATTGCTCTTAGACAAACAATATCCCTCCAGGGGCGGCTAGTAAGGGTTGGAAAAAAGACTTTGGCCTTAGGCTCCCAATTTTAGGGGGGGGGGGGGGGGGG
>JAJOOR010001669.1:0-62939 GCA_036250505.1 Solanum acaule
TAATTACTTAATATAGCTATAGTTTACCTTAATTATAATTCGCAGCTTACTTTTAGCTATAATTACACAGCTCAGCTTTTTAGTTTTGTATAATTCGCACATTTGTATAATTCGGAATTTGTATAATATAATTTGTATAACTTTTGTATAATTCAGAATTTGTATAACTATTTGCACTTCTGATGTTTGTAATTGTATAAATTCGTTATTTCGAGTTTATACAAAAATAACTGAATTATACAAATGTATCCGCGAATTATACAAACCTCCGAATTATACAAACTTGCGAATTATGCAAATTTGCGAATTATACAAATGAGACAGCTTAAACTATAGCTACAACCCGTAAATATGCAAACTATAGCTATGGAGCATAATTAAGTTTATTATAGTGGCTATTTGTGAAAGTTCCTCTTAAAATATGCTCTTACAAGTGGATTTGTTTGAGATAATACTATAATCTATACATTTCTCTGACGTGAAACTATTGAATTCTGTTGAACCCATCGACTCGTAATTGGAGCTGCTACAGGTTCAAAGCACTATATTTGTGGGTGGATACTGAGTCAATAATGCAGGCACAAGTACTGATTGAAGGACATGCCTTGAGTACTAGACTCCAGGGTGGATAATGTACATTATCATACTTTATAAGATTCCATCTACTTTTAATATAAGTAAGTGATTGACTACTTTAATTGAACTATTTAACATAACAAAACATATGCTAGGAACTTATAGTTAGTGTATATAGCCTTTGACAAAATTGTCTCTAAATGATGTTTGAGTTAAAGTAAGCAGGAAAAATGGTACTCCTTCTGTCCTATTGTAAGACACTTTTCCCTTTCGGTTATAGTCATTATCTGATCCTCTACGATTGTATTTCTTTTTCTTACCCATTGTAGTTATATTATGCTTTATTTGAGCTGAGGGTCTATCGAAATCAAACTCTCTACTTTCACTTGGTAAAGAAAGTTGTGAACTCACGGCACACCACCCTTCAAATACCCTACTTGTGGAATTACACCAGGTATGTTGTTGTTAAAAAAAAGAAAGACATCTTATATTTTGTAACAATTTGATTTTGAAATGCTCAATTTACCCACGATGGAATGATGATTTAGAACTTTAATAATATCTAATATTTATGACTTAAACTCTGTGCTTAATCAAATATCATCACATAAATAGCATGTTATGTATGGATGTATGTACATATGAATTCAGCCGAACTCGATAACTTTGCTCTACACAGAGTAGCTCAAATAGCTAGTAGGTTTAGTGGTATCTCTATTCCATAACGTTCAAATCTTAAATCCGTCTCCTAAGATGATTGCCTTTAGATTTTAGATGTAGCCCATCTTTATGCTTTAATTATTTTCTCATTTTGGTATGATACTCTAATTAGATGATTGATATACAGCAAGGGAAGTGTGTGGTAGGATATTTACTATTTAATTTCCAGTTAGAGCTAATTTTGTTTGTTAATATATACCAAACGTGTTATGTGTTTGTCTTATCTATTTTTGAATTATTGAAGGATGATTCATTTTTCCATATACTGAAGTTCATCGCTTTAATTAAATAAAGCTATATAAAGTATCTTTTGCTACATGCTTATGCATGGAATTTAGACGAATTTGCATGAAAAGAAATATATTTAGCATATAATTAGGTGTCAAAATCAATAATGTGTACTTTTATAGTTCGAACAGGAGGTGAATCCAAAATTTAAATTTAATGGATTTAATCTTTCTTAATATTAAATTCATTGTACTGCTAAAATTATGAATTCAAATCTAAAATTTATTGTAATTTTAGTACATATTTACGTATACTAAAAATCCCCTTTTAACTTCGGAGAGTTTAGATTCGTCCCTCTATGCTTCTTCGATATTAAATAAGTACGAAACTATTTTCTCCATAAGGCTTAAAGTCATGACGTGTATCTAAACCACACCGTGTATAGAGATTTGTTTACTTAGAAATGACCATTTTTGTGTAGAATTGATCACTTATATATATGATAAATAATATTGGACAAAAAAGTGTGATTATTTTTTGTTTTATATTCAAATAGGATGTTTAACTATTTTATTAATTAAAGTCATTTATGCTTTTAAGCTCTGTATTATCCATTAAATTAAAAAAAGGGGAATTTAATGTGAAAGTAATTATGTATGATGCCACACATTTTGTAAAGTACATGCATTAATAGTAATTAGGCTGTTACTAAAGTAGATTATTCGAATAACAATTTTTTTCTCTTTTAAGGCATCCAATTATATGATTTACTGCATACTACGCGCAGGAAAAGTGGAGAATCTTCTAAGCCGTTATCGGTACAGAAGCAAAGGTGAATTCAAAATTTAAAAACAAGCATAGTTGTATTATATTCAATACCTATGATGCCGGTGAGAGATGACTGAGTGTGAGTTTAATTAAACTCACAGAATTAGTAGTGAAACTAGGAATTTTTATTAAGAGTGTTTAAGATTTAACGTATATGTATAATAAATAGGATATTATTTGACATTTATACACAAATTATTTTTTTAATAAAGGGTGTTCAACTGATCATATTTTCTCGATTGTAGCTCACCCCTGCACTATAGATTACACCGAAAGATGTAGTCGATACACAACATGTGAATATTCCTATATTACCCCTTGTTGGTTCCGAGGGACGGAGAAGGCTAGGTTAGCCGAATAAATCACCCTAAATCCACTTCTTAATTGAAGTATAGAAGGGTTATGTCCTCTAGAGGTATTGGTAATCTTTTATAAATTTTTGACCATTTATTAGTAGAAAAGTAATATTTTGACTTATATACCTAGTATGATTTTCTGACGAAAAAGTCTAGCTGGCTATCCTTTTTTGGTTAGAGCTAACCCCTGCACAGAACTCATCTTATATCTGCCTCATCATTGAAGTCCTCAAAGATACTAGTAATATTGACTTAACAAATTACTAGGGTGATTAAGAAAAAAAAACATTTGATTTTATATACATCGTATAATAATTCGGAGAAGGATGTTCAACTGACCATTCTTTGTTGCTGATGTTAGCTTGCCCCCTTGCACAAAATGCCCTCTAGATGTTATTTTAATCTTGATTAATTCTTGACCATTAATTAGGGTGATAATGCATGGATTGTTAAGAGGCTCCACACACATAAAAGCATAAATGCACATAATTTTGTGTTTCCAGCTCAAAGCATGATTAAGTAACAATAAAGAATATGGATTAAGATAAATGTATGAAAGCAAGTCTATTCTACTTTCCATTGTGAAGAATTTTGATATTACTTTAAAAAGCATTGATGTTATAGTTATTTAGAAAGTGGGATGTTTCTATTTAAAGCTTTTAAAATTGTACAAGATTTTCAAAATTCTTGTCATACTTTCATTTACCTAATGATTAATGACTTTCAATAGTGAAATTCTTACATATAGTATAGCCAAGGCATGGAATAAGATTTGACCTAATAACAAAGGGTTCTCTTATAGATTAAATCAACTAAACTTGCATGGTTCTAACTCACACTCTCATTTTGCCTAGGGGCAACCAATTAACTATGTTGCTCGGACTGTTCAAAAATATTATCGCATACATGTGTTTTATGTGCTTCAGTTATCATACTAGTTCATTGTAAGTTATTGCTCTTTCTTTGTATTTTATGTACTGCTTTCCACATTGCTATATTTCGTTTATTATCTTTTTCAAACTACTTTGAGATGATTACTTGAGTTGAGGGTCTATCAGAAACAACATCTCTATCTTTATGAGGTAGGGGTAACTGGTAAGGTAATGCATACGCTCTACCATCCCCGACCCCGTTTGTGGGAATTACACTGAGTATGTTTTTGTTATTGTTGTTGAGCAACATAGCTAATGAGTCAATAGTGCTCTTGACTTTCTTTTTTCCTTTCTTTCAATAAGTGGTGTTTGAGCCAATTTACATGTTCCTCGACTATTGAATTAACTATCAACCATCTCCCATCAACGTAGGTGTTGGATAACTCTATCATTCAAGTCACCCAAGATTTTCACCTACTTCGTTGACATTAGGTCACACGCTTGGGTGCCAAGTGTGTCTTGACTATTGAGCTACATTTTATGAACTAAGCTCAAACAAGTTTTGAGAGCAACTTACTTACCAGGCTCTAAAAGGATCAATAGATCACACTTTCGCGATTCGTATTCATACTGAAAATCAGAATCAAACAAGCTTTTACTTTGACATTTCACACGAGATTTTTGTTATCGTGGCTCATTTTGGTTAATTTACGCGTATCGTCCCCCCTATCGATTCATATCAACAGAATTATACTATGACTGACAAAGGGTGTCTGACTTCTGACTTAAAAAAAAAAATTCCTAAGTAGCTGATGCTATTTATCCATTCAGGATATATTTGATGTATTTAAAGTATAGTTTTTATGTTCAATGTTATAATCAGAAGATTCTTTGCTACAAGTTATTTGAAAATAGAATTAGATGCATATTGCATTAGATGCCATATAGTGCTATGTCAAAAGAGAATCATCTTTAGTTGAACCCCACAAGCAAGATGCCATAGACTATTTGAAGTAGTAAACAAAAGAAAATAGGCACTTTTTGAGTGTTGACTCACATGTTAAATTATTTTCTAGACACCTCAACTCGTCTCCATTGTGTCGGTTGAACACTCCAACTTACAAAATGATCATCCAGACACCTCCCCAAAATTTATGTGTTACGTTAGCATCAGGTGTTCACTAGACACAATGGTGATGAGTTGGAGTGTTTAGTTATTAGTTGAAACCAAGTTGATGTGCACTCTCGAAGTTGGAGTGCTTACTTGTCAGTTGCGGCCTAGTTTGAGTGTTTGTTTATATATTATGCCTTCTAACTAACTTCAGACCAAGAAAAATAAAAGATTTTCAAAAATAACATTCTCCATAAGATGAGCCTGTCAAACATACTGTATGTTGATCTATGTTGCTCGGACTGTCCAAAAATATTGTCATACTTTTGGAGGATACGACATGCAATTTGCAACCTGATAGCATTTTTGAAGAGTCGGAGCAACATAGATGTTGATGAACATGTTCATGCGCTTAGACGATTCTAATATAGATGACATCTACTATAAAGTATCAATGAAAAGTAAGGGAAAAAGGGAAATCTCTCAAGTAAAAAGAAAGAGTATACTTATGTTAAACAAATGTCAAAATCTGTTAAGAGTTGCTAAATTGATGTGATTGCCAAAATTCCATTTGTCTTCTCTTCACACTCCTTTTTAGTCCTAAAAACAGACTTTAAATATCTGTCCTTTGCCTCATTTTCATCTTAAAAACACAGAGTAACTTCACTTATAAGATGAAGAGCTATGTGGAATGGTATCCTATCATTATTATGTTGGCGATAGATTTTGCTTTATCAATTAGTAATATACTTCTCAAGAAGATTATCATGGATGGTATGAACCATTTCGTGTTCATCACTTATCGACAGTCCATTTCAACCGTGTTTTTAGCCCCAATCGCCTTCTTTCTTGAAAGGTATCAAGAATGTTGCTTCCTAATTTTCACTTATTTGATGTATTATGTTACTTGTTATAGAACTTCTTCACTATTCTTGATGAAAATCTTGATTTTCAGGAATAAAAGGCCTAAACTCACCCCACAAATCTTGTGCTATCTTTTCTTGAGTGCAATTGTTGGGTAAGTAGAACAAGATTGATATATATCATCTGTCATCTTGTGTCGGAGGGTTATCTCAGAAAGTCACTCTTCTTCTTGATTTCCGTTTTTTTCAACAATGAAAGTGACTTTTTAAGATCGTAACAATCATCTGAGAAATCAACTCTTGTGTCGGATCCTCAACAAATGTACTGCTTTTGGAGCATATATCCACATTTTTGAAGAATTCGAGCAACATAGATGCTACAAGTCCTCTGTCTATTTTTTGCTAAAATTTTAGCACCATAGCTTACACCTTTTTTTTTCTTTCAGGGCATCTCTTACACAATACTTATTCCTTCTTGGCATACAATACACTTCTGCAACATTTGCATGTGCTTTTCTCAACATGGTACCAGTGGTAACATTCCTTATGGCATTACTTTTCGGGTATGTCTCTCTCGTTGAGTCTCAACGAGTACTAATATAGCTTAAAAAGTTACAAATTTGCGTGTTTCTTTAATCTATGATTATGATGCAGGTTAGAGACAACTAACATAAAAGATAGAAGTGGAAGAGCCAAAGTTATTGGTACAATAATATGCCTTGGAGGTGCCTTTTTACTGACTTTTTACAAAGGCAAACCTTTAATCCACTTTTCACACTTAAAAGATTTATCTCAAACTTTGGAGGAACCTATCAGCTCCTCTAAAAGAAATGTACAATGGATCTTTGGCTCGATGATCTTATTCGCTGGAACTATTTTGTGGTCCTCGTGGTTCCTTATTCAAGCGAAAATTGGGAAGAAATATCCATGTCAGTACTCGAGCACGGTTATTATGACCTTTTTCAGTGCCATACAATCAGCTATCTTAACTTTTTCCACTGATAGAGCACTTTCCATTTGGATTCCAAAGGAAAAGATCATTGACATGTTGAGTGTCGTTTATACTGTAAGTACACTTAATTCGAGCAATTTGTTTCGTGAGACTGATGCATATTACAAAAACCTTCTAAAAGTTCTTGAAAACAACAACTACTACGCTTCAGTCTCAAACAAGTTGGAGTTGGCAACTATTAGTTCTTGAAAACTTTTAAATGTTGGTTTCAAGTGTTCATTGGACATGCTAAAATGTGTCCAAGTTATCGATTAACGTCCACAAACATCAAAGAGTATGGTACAATGAATAAGTAGAATGAGGATTTGCACCAGTCGAAAAAATGTAGTCCTTTTTCTGAAGTGAAATTACAAGATAAATAACAAGTCACTTCAAAGTTACTATATGATGAATGATAGATTGATAGTCGTACGTCCTTCCATGACTTGTAACCAATTATGATGTCTACTCCATTACTCATGATCGATAAGTCCAAGTTTCTGAGTTAACGACAGAAATGAATTCTTCATGTGTGACAGGGCTTAATAGGCTCAGGACTATGCTTTGTTGGAATGTCGTGGTGTGTTAAGAAGAGGGGACCGGTCTTTACTACAGCATTCAGTCCTCTTATACAAGTTATGGCAGCGATGTTAGACGTTCCAATTCTACACGAACAACTCCATCTCGGAAGGTGATTCAACACATTTCAAAACTTTCCTTTAAGACTATGTTTCAAACTTATTACTAGTCATAAATATCATACAACTAACACATTCTTTCGCAAAATGATGAACATGATACAGTGTGATTGGATCAGTTATTGTAATCGTCGGACTATACTTTTTACTATGGGGCAAGACTAAAGAAATGCAGAAAGTTTCTCAAGAAACTGAAGAGAAAAAGGAAAAAGAGTTAAATTTCCAAGTTCATGAAGCTAATGATGAACCAGAAATACCTTGATATCAGTATTTCAATCTTTTCTTTGAACTAAGTTCTTTTTTTTTTCGAAAAAAAATGTAACTTTTGTTCTGTAAGAAAAAAGTTTGAGAACTAACTTCATAGAACATCTTTTAAACTGTCAATTGCAATGTTCAAGAATTAAAATCTATACCTTAATTGGATGTACATAAAAGATTCTTGCACATAAAAAAGATTTATATAGTAGCAAGTTGTAATTATCATTTTGAAAAAATACAAATAGAATATGCTAGCTGAATTTGTGGTACTTGTTGGACTAAGTCTGCATTAATTCCAAGAAACTTTAGGTTTTCCGAGACAACTTTCTTTCATGTGATTTTAGGTCTATCCCGTCCCTTTTTAACACCTTTAGTAACCATAGCTTATAGACCGGTATATTTCTAGGTCGATGCAAGACATGACCAAACCATCTAAAGGTTTTCCGAGACAACTTTCTTTCATGTGATTTTAGGTCTATCTCGTCCCTTTTTAACACCTTTAGTAACCATAGCTTATAGACCGGTATATTTGTAGGTCGATGCAATACATGACCAAAACATCTAAAATGGCAATACTACACCAATTCAACAAAAGTCTTCTCATTTACAAGAGATTCAATAAAGTGAAAAAACAGGAAAACATGAAAAAAGTAAAAGAAACTATGATCAAGTACACTATGATACTTATTCATAACATGGAATAAATTACTTTTAGCAACTTCCTCACATTTCAGCTTTGTTGAACTTTTATGTAGACCATAGATAATATTATGTTTTGAACTCATATTCTGAAAGAATTTAAATTCTGGATCCGCCTCTGTTAGTCTGAATAGTGCTTGTTGCCTTTCTTCTCTCCATGTCCTCGTGGTAGCGGCTCGTGGTGTTCAATATCATCATTAATGTCCAAATGAACACCAGGGTCATTAGTACAATAGCTACCACCTAACATGATGGAATTGTTGAGAGATTGAAAATTGCTATTTACATATGTTTTCAACGCTTCATTTTCCTCCGATGAATCGCCCTCAATGCCTACTGTCTCCTCCATCTCACCGCGCAAACTGGCTCCCACGTTGGTTCCAGCCAGAGTGATGATCCTGGTGCCATGATCATCGTCATCACTCTGGCTCGAGTCACCTAGTGCAGCCTTATTACGAACATTTTTAAGGCTGCCTAGGCGTTTCGTTAGATCAGAGATCATGTTTTTGATCTCATTATCAGCCATTGTTTTTTTTTTTTTTATGATCAAAAGGGGGAAACAATGAGAGACTTGACAAGAATTTTGTATGCAATGGACATAATTTGGAATTGGATTTGGATTTTAAAGACAGTGTTGTTTTGAGGGACCAAATGCCTTACTTATTTGGCAATATAAGAATTTCCTCTAAATATTCTTGGAAATTAAAAGAAGAAAAAAAAACAAGAAAAGTATTGCTTGTTGAAGGGTTTTTGTTATCTCTTCAAATTGAAATTTCACTATATTCATAGAGGCGATTTTTATGAATTTTAAGTCAGTCGATGTAAAGCACCACTACTCTTTTCAACATGCCTTACAAACATGCACGCGCTATAACCAATGTTTGCACTTGCACTATGTCAAGGGGAAAAACTTACTTATGTCCAGTGTTACACCAAACCAGTAATAACATGCCACGTGTATGGTATATACACGTATACTATCACTTTAATTTATCGTATAACTTTGACAAATTAATTAACGTCGCTTGATGTGAACATCAACAACATCAAATAGATGAAAGAAAAGGGTGTGAACCTTGGATTGAAGAAGGATTTATTCATATGGACAAGGTCATTTCTTTTGTTTTTCATCTGATGTTCAATATCCATATCGCAGCCTCATTTAATTTAAATTCACGTTTTATAAGACCATTAAAGGGAGAAATACTTCGTACCAGGATTTTTTTTCTATATTCATAAGTCATGAGACAATATTATGAGATTATTGTTTAGGAACAAAAGCACATGCTAAAACAGTAAACACAAAGTGGTACCTACACAATATTACTATATATAATAAGTGGGAATAGAGAGGAGCTTGGGGTCAAGTTTCTCTATTTACAAATAGAGGAACTAAGTTTCTTTTATTGAGAGCACACTTCATTGGCCTATCACAAAGCTGGCCCACCTACTTTTATACACTCCTCTTTCATTATATTTTAATTTTTTCCTTTTTAAATAGTACTACAAAATAAATTTAAAATATTACAAATTCGGTTAACTCTCGAAATTTTACGCGAATGGTATAATTAGGACGAAGGGAATACCATATATTATTTGAAAAATTACATTAAAAATACCATAAACCACAATAGTTAACAACTTACAATATTTGAAAAACATATTAACTCTCAAAATTTCACATGTGTCACATAAATTGGGACAAACTGAGTAACATATATTATTTGAAATTACGTTAAGAATATTATTAATCACAACTTAAATATTTAAAAATAGATAACATATATTATTTAAAAATAATGTAAAAAATATTATAAATCATAATAATTAACAATTTAACGGATATTGCCCGTGCTTGCATTTAGAAGTGAGAATGTTTAGGAGCTTAGGGTCAGTCGGTCAATTGACCGATTTGCCCTTCTTCAACTTCCTCTATGAATACTATTAATTGCAACCTAAAGTATGTCGGTTAACTCTCGAAATTTTACGCGAACTGTATAATTAGGACGAAGGGAATAACATATATTATTTGAAAAATTACATTAAGAATACCATAAACCACAATAGTTAACAACTTACAATATTTGAAAAACATATTAACTCTCAAAATTTCACATGTGTCACATAAATTGGGACAAATGGAGTAATATATATTATTTGAAATTACGTTAAGAATATTATTAATCACAACTTAAAGTATTTAAAAATAGATAACATATATTATTTGAAAATAATGTAAAAAAATATTATAAATCATAATAATTAACAATTTAACGGATATTGTGCCCGTGCTTGCATTTAGAAGTGAGAATGTTTAGGAGCTTAGGGTCAGTTGGTCAATTGACCGATTTGCCCTTCTTCTTTAACTTCCTCTATGAATACTATTAATTGCAACTTAAAGTATATAAAAACATATGAATTAGAGCAGCTTGGGATCAAATTTCAAAATTTACAATGAGAGGAACTTGCTTTAGGTACTTAGGGTCAAGTTTAGAAATTTATAAAGACGGAAATTCATATAGTACTTTATCTAATTTGAAGTGTGTAGTACCTTTTCCCTAACAAACTTTTCACTTCTCTTTGCAAGTATCTAAAATTACTTCTTTGTACGTCTTTCGCTTCACTTTCCCTAAAAAAAAAAAAAAATTAATTTAAAACTCAAACAATCTCAAATTTAAATTAACACTGATAATTTAGAAAAATGTGATTAACTTTCAAAATTTCACATGTACTACATAAATTGGGTTAAAAAGTAACATATATTATTTTAAAAATTACGTTAAGAATATTATGAATCACACATATAAATAGACAAATAAAATAACAATTATTGGGCCCGTGGATGCATCTTACTTTAGCATCTTTATTTAACTTTATGTTACTGGTTTCTAAGTTTCCTACTTTTTATAAGTTTGATAATTTATTTATTTTATCTGTGATACGTTAAATTAATTTATTTAGTTTCTGCTCGAAATAATTTATTCATTCATTTCACTCATGATATCGCATACATTACATTCATAGTATCTTGACTTAATTAATTCCAATTCAACCCAAAATTAGCTCTAATTAAATATAAAATATCACAGGAACTTATAATATGATATAATTATTATAATCAAAATATTAAGAACGAAAATTAATCATTGCATATGTTGGTAGCCTAAATGGGCTGTGTTGGGCCAAGACTTGGAATGAAATGATGGGCCTGTACTACAACAATTAGCCCAATATGGTTCCTTCCCCTCACTTCCACCTGAACTTTAAGCTCCCGTTTGATCATAGTTTTTGAAGTTGAAACTTGAAAATTCGTTGAGATGGAATTGTTTATTTGTTGATTTATGATATAATTATTGGAATATTTATATGTCTTGAAGAAAATATAGAGTTATATGTCTCAAAATGTATTTTTATCTCAATTGATCGATATGAGTCATGGTAAACCGAAAAGTACTCATTCTTTTCATTAAAGGTCTCGAGTTGCGTTTATTAGGAGTGTTTTATCTTCATTATAGGATTTTATGGCTTACCGGATTTTGTTGGGTTCTAATGTAAATATCAATACCGAGCAGAAAAAATAAATAAATAAATAAAGGAAAAAACAAAAGGTGGAAATAGAAAGTTACAAATATCTTAAATCTTCTAAAAGGTGTTGAGAAGGATGGGTGGAGGTAGATGCATAAAATCTTTTCTCCATAATTTTTGTGGGGCATATAAATCTGATTATTAATAGTGATATGAATAGGAAAATATACATCTAATCTAATATAAAAAATTATTTATTTTTCTTTCTTGATATGAATTCTTACTATATTTTAAGTTTTAAGCACAAACATAAGAGTAAAATTATTGAAAAAATCCTTCTAATTAAATATTTACGTAATGACCATGTAAAAGAGAAATAAGATAGATAATTTTAAGATAGATGAGTCTTACTGCTCCTAATAAAATATTTTCTTAAGAAGAGTGTAAAGAGAAACACTTTAGATAATTACTCCAAGCTTCCTATCTTTCCATTCCTTCCTAAGCTTCCGGCCGGAATTCGAGAACGATCCATCCCACCATAATGGATCTCTCATCCCCTATTATATAACCGGTAAGCTTCGCCCCCCCTTACTCAACCTCAACATCTATAAAAAAGCCCTTTCTCCTTTTCTAAATAAGGTAAGAGATAGAGGAGTCCTAGAATGAGTTATTGATAGTGATTATCTAATCTTACAAAATAAAATGTGATAAGATAGAATATATTAGAAACAAACACGAGAGAAATGAATTACCTATTCTTAACAACCTAATCGAGAGTCAAGACCCTTTATTCTGAATAAAAGAATCAAAATTAATCAAATCTTCCTAAGTATATTTCGAATCGAGTAGCTAAGCCAAAATTTTCATTAAAAAGATTTAAAAATATAAAAAAGTAAATACACAAATAACTCAAGAAATTCAACATCTACGGTATATACATAAAAAATAATAATTTTAACTTTATATATACATCACAACTTTTCGTCAAAGAGAATTTAGATGAATCACCTTACCACTACCTCATTCTGCCCCTATTTGAACCTAGAACCCAACGAGGAACAACATAAAAATCGATCTCATAGAGTTCAATTCTAAAATATCAATGCATAACTAATACATACGAACTCGAAGCTTACTTTGAGATATAATACTACTTTTGAAATATTCGACACGGATTAAATGACATTTTAAATCTCAAAAAAAAAGTAGAGTCTAAAAGTAGAGAAACTCTACAAAAAAAGCCGCACTTTTTTCTTCGTTCACTTTTTTTCATCAATCAAAATCAAACTACTGTAACAAAATTACCACCATTGATGAAGTGAAGTGGAGTGAATCTCTCATATACAGAATTTTGACTTTTTCCCCTCTCCATAAACGTCATCCATATAATTTTTCTCCAATCGAGCCGCCCCATTTTTGTTTTTTTTTCCATTTAATAAACGCTTTTTCACCATCCAGATTATCAGAAACTTCTTTTCTCTTCTGATTGTTCCATTTCAGCTTCTGGGTGTTTTTCTTATCTGGGTTTTAGGTTTTTAGCATTGAGGATTTCAAGAAAAAGGTTAGTTTTTGGTTTCAATTTTATACTGGTTTTGGTTTATTTATCAGTTCTTTTCTGTTTTTGAGTTAATTGGGGGGTTAATACCTCAGATGACCTCAACTATCCAGTCTTTCCTCAGAAAGTCACTCACATGGTGACTTTTTAGTGAAAATTAAAAGTTGAGTGGCTTTCTGAGGCAAAAGTGGATAGTTGAGTGACCATCTGAGGTATTAACCCGTTAATGGGGTTAGTGTAAATTTGCTTGTTTTATGATTCATGAGAGATTAGATTTGTGGGATGAATTGATTTTGGATTGTTCATAGTATCTTGGGATGTATAATCTTGAAATGGTGGAATTCTCTGAAAAAGATTTACTTTTTATGGCATTTAGTGTTTTGCTTCTTAGTGTGGGCATGTCTTGTTGGAATGGTGGAGTTGCTCCTTTAATGATATGTTGGTTTACTGAGGTAAGATGATGCGAAAACAGCCTCTTATGTGGTGGGATGTAGTAGGTACCTGTGTAGTTAGTCGAGGTGTGGACAAGATTTTACTTTCATACAGGAGATTTTGGATTGTTAATAGTATATTGGGGTATATAATGAAATGATGAATTTCTCTAAAAAAGATTTGTTCTTTATGACATTTAGTAGTTTGCTTCTTAGTAATGGTAGAGTTGCTCCTTTAGTGATATGCTGGCCCGTGAGTTAGATGTTGAAACAACCTCTTATCTAAATGGAATGGGAAGTTTCAATTTATGACAAAGAACCTAGTATTCGCCTATTAAAATCTAAAAAAAGTTTCATTTGCTGTTGTGCTGGCGAGAGGTAGTAGGTACTCTGTGGAATTAGTTGAGGTGTGGCAAGCTGGTACGGACACATCGGAGAAAAAAGGAGAAGAAGAAGAGAGTGAATGAGATTGTTTTATTTAGTTTTAGGCGATGACAATCTCAATACAGAAGCTCTTAATTCTCAGTATGTGGGATGACTTGGCTATATGAATCCATTTTATATTCAATTTCATATATCCCAATAAGTCATCTTAGTTCCTAACTCTTAACCAAATATATAACAGAGGTCTAGAGAAAGCTGCAAGCAATAGGTTTTCACCAATCCTCCCTTTCCTATAGAAAAGAGCATGATGGCTATTTGGATGGATTTAAAAGTTGTAGTGATGTATGTATGTTTCTATAGGCTTTCACATTTTTAGTTTGATTAAGGAGGGTGTTGAGGTTGAGGATTCGGGTCGAAGATTAGTAGTAAATAGTTTCTCGTCTTGTCTCTCCTACTAGCAGTATTAGTATTATTTTCGATATTTTTATTATTTTACTTTTTCTGTATTTCTCATTCATAGTTTTCTATTACTACTTGTTATCCCTTATGGCTCTATTTTCTTACTATCATGTTGTTATTTCTGCTTATGTCTTCATAGATGTTGTGTTTTTGCTTTCCTTGAGCTGAGGGTATATTGGAAACAACCACTCTACCTGCCAAGGTAGGGGTATGACTGTATTATCAAGAATAGTTCTGCAAAATTGTGTTGTTTGAAAACTTCTTCTAGCCATTTTAGTTGAGAATTTTTCCATCACACAATTAAGGATAAGCCAAGCGGGGTTATTTTACTTGTTATATATCCCTTTGGATCTTTTTATTTCAAAACACTTGTTGATGTATATTTTCTACCTGATTAATTTCTACTTCATGAGAAATTATCTGAATTCTCTCCTCAGTAAGGATAAGAAAAACTGGAGTTTTTTTTTTGTTGACCAGCTGCTTTGTCCGTCCAGGGTGCAATCATTTGTCTAATAATTTAAAAGTAGTTGAGAGTGTCTGGTAATGATATCATGAAGTTTCTTGACATACACAATCACATCAAATAAAAACCGTTTTTGCAATAATTCTAGCATAGTATTGTCAGTGTGGCAACTGATGGAGATTGTTGACTTGTTTCTAGGCACAAATGATGGGTGGACAATCAATAGCTGATTCAGGGGGGCAAATCAAAATAAGTTTTGGATATCACTGTAATAACAGCACAGATGATTCTGGTGAGGAATCAGATGGTATTGACGTGCGTCCTGGAAGTAAACTTCGAAGAGCCAACAGTTCCTTCTCTTGCCTGTCTGGGGCAGCTCTAAGTGCCAATGCCACACTAGCTAACACAAATATTTGCAATGGATTGTTTGGGGATGAGATACTGCCAGCACTGGATTCACCGACTTCATTCCGACTGATACCCTCTTCTCCGTCGTTCTCAAAGTTGGATTTATTATCATCTTCTTTTCAGAGTAGCTTGTCAAACTTAAGTTGTAGTCCATCCTCTCCAAGCGAGCTAGCTGAAGACAATTCATCTTCATTGAGATCCACGAGTGCTCCTTCTAGGTGTGAAAGCTTCCTTAATGCAACAGAAGTTAAAATTGCTGGTGGTGCAGCAGGTGAAGACAGAGTCCAGGCTGTTTGTTCAGAAGAGAACGACTCGCTCTTCTGTGGCATATATGATGGATTTAATGGAAGAGACGCAGCTGATTTTCTGGCTGGAACGTTGTACGAAACAATTAGGCATTACCTTGGTTTATTAGACTGGGAACTCGAGCGAGAGTCTAAAGTTTCTGATCGCGTGGGTTTTTATGGGCTTCCTTATTTAGAGGTGGAAAAGTCATGTACGTCTTTTAAGCAAAGGGTTCTTAATAGTCTGGAACAGGCTCTTATTCAAGCTGAGAATGATTTCCTTCACATGGTTGAACAGGAAATGGATAACCGCCCTGACTTAGTGTCGATTGGATCCTGTGTATTAGTGGTGCTTCTACTTGGGAAGAACATGTATGTGCTCAATGCAGGAGATAGTCGAGCTGTATTGGCAACTTATGGTGAAGGCATTGGTGCTAGTAGTGATGGACAGTTGCAAGCTGTGCAGCTGACTGTTAGTCATACTGTCGATGATGAATCTGAAAGAATTCAACTATTAAAGAATCATCCTGAAGATCCCTCAACAATCATGGGTGGGAAAGTTAAGGGAAAGCTAAAGGTTACTCGGGCACTTGGAGTGGGTTACTTGAAAAAGGTGCAACTTCTATCCCCTCCGTCCATTTTTACTAATTTTCAGTTGTGGCATCATGTTGGTGCCAACATTAATACAATTTTTTCTTTTTTTTTTGCTTCTTATTAGGAAAGATAACACTTCCATTTTTTTATTGCAGAAGAGTATGAATGATGCTTTGATGGGAATTCTTCGTGTCCGGAATCTAGTTAGTCCTCCATATGTTACTGTACAGCCGTCTCAGACTGTACATGAAATATCTAGTTCTGATCACTTTGTTGTACTTGGAAGTGATGGTCTATTTGACTTCTTCAACAACGATGATGTTGTAAAGCTTGTCCATTCTTACATTCAACGTTACCCTTTTGGTGATCCAGCCAAATTTCTTGTGGAGCAACTTGTCATGCGAGCTGCAGATTGTGCAGGTATGACATATGCATCATACTCTCTCCATTTGACCACATCTACTTTCATGTAATTTAATCAAATAGTATTACATTAGACCACTATTTCGACTGTCAGCACGTTGGCAATCTTGCATCCTTACGGTACAACAAAGTCAAATGAAACCACATTATATTAGACACACAACATGGCACATAGCCACATATTAATCAATTTTTAAATTGCTAGTTAATGCAATGATATCAGCAAATGAATACTCCCTCCTTTTCAATTTGTTTGTCTTACTTCCTTTTTAGTCCATTTAAAAAAGAATGTCTTTTTATTTTTTTGACAACTCTTTCATTCTAACTTTCCACATGACATGTTTAAGATCACAAGATTAAAGAACAATTTGGTACATTCTACGTATCTGTAGTTTAAGATCATAAGATTCAAAAGTCTTCTTTACTTTCTTAAATTCCGTTTCAAGTCAAAAACAAGATAAACAAATTGAAACAGGGGGAGTACTAAATTTTGTGTTGATGATCCTCTGAGGTTGTATCAAGTAATATTGTGGATATGCCCGTCGAAAAGAATATGAATTAACTCCATACATTTGCAGGCTTTAGTAAGGAAGAGTTGATGAGCATACCAGCTGGGAGGAGGAGGAAATATCATGATGATGTGACAGTAATGGTGATAATCCTGGGAATGAACAAACGCACCTCAAAAGCATCGACTCGTCTATAAGTTTTGTCAATCTGAAGAACAATTTTGTCAATTTCATTTCATATTATTTTGTATTTTGACCTCAAAGTAAGGAAACCGAGGCCCCGGAGAGGAGGTGGTTATTTTGCTTATAGTAGAAGGTATATGTTATTCACCATTTTTCAATTTGTTTGAAATTGTTCTGCAAAACACCTTTACTTCATTTGTAATCTATGTATAGTGTTGCTCATCATTTTCATGAATAAGAGGAAGTGTTGGAATTCCTTTGAGCATGTTAGAATTGGTTCTCACTTTTATTTCATTTGGTACGATGATGACATGAGTTAAGTTTAAATGAAGCAGTGAAGATTTATATTGCTGATCCAACTTGCTTTAAACCGAGGAATAATTGTTTCTTTTATGAAACCAGGTGATATCTCTTTTCATTCATCTAAGTTTTGGTGAATTTAGTTATTGATACTTATGCTGAAGATAAATATCAGGAATCTGGTGCATTATATGAGGTTGATAGCAAACTAGCTCGAACATCATCGTTATTAAGATATTATACTATGATATAAAATGGTTTTATTCCAATTTTAAGATAATAGTCTTACTACTAATCATTATAACCAATGGTTGAAGTAGACAACCTTTGCCCTTCTTTTTTGTTCTTAAATGATTCTTGACCTTTCAAGTTTGTGAAAGTTATCTATCAAAAAATAAATTTGGTCAGCTCTTTGGATTTATTCCTTGTCTAAATAAAAAGATATTATTTCATGTGAAGCTAAAAAAACTTATGTTTTCAACTGCCCCCCATCACCATCACTATCATTTTGTTTTTCTTTAGCTGGATTTAAATATGTGGTATGAGTCTGATCTGTAGATCACGTGTCGCACTCTTATCACTGGACCAAAGTTCGAGACTGCAGGTCGTTACAACTTTAGTAAGACTCGGTAATTTGGCTCATATCATGTATTTGTGCAAAAAGTAAAAATCAATCCATCTGAAGAAAAAATTGTGCAATTAAATAAAGCTAAGATGATATGAAATTTTAAGGTCTTAGACATCTTTAGCTCACCAAATCGACCAATCAAACTTTCAATTACATGATTTGCTCTTCAAATAGGTTTATTTTTAATTTTTACTTTCAGCATCGAACTAATATCTAAGCTAAACGTAAACTTTTTAAGGACGTGGATCATAAATTGTAGAATATTATAATAAAGAAAATATAAACTTATATTATGCTAAAAAGTATTTTGTCTTGGACTAAGCACAAATAGGAGCACAAGTGCAAATGTGAACAAAATTGGAGCAAAAGTGCAAATGATGACCTATGAGATGGGCTTCTTGTTAATGCCCGCTATACCTTTGGGCCTTATAAACACATTACAGAGGAGGACAAATTACAGAAATCACATACTTTTAAGATAAAATTACAATTTATCCCTTAAAAGTTTATAATTACAGAAATTTCTCAAACAAATACAATAATATAAGCGTTGATACATTAATCTGATGCGCGAGATACATTAATCGTTAAATAAGATACATTACATTTTATACATGATACACTAATCTGATGTACATTTTATATATGATACACTAATCTAATGAGCGAGATACACTAATCTGATGCGCTCATACATTAATCTGATGCGCAAGATACACTAATTTGATGCCTGAAAATGAGGGATTTTGGAAATTTGTAAAACTTATAGGGGATAATGGTAATAAGTAAACTAAAAGATGAGATTTATGTAATTAATCCTACAGAAAATAAAGAACAGCCCAACAACAACAATTTTCATGGGGTTAAGGCCCGAT
The DNA here is from genome assembly GCA_036250505.1 of Solanum acaule. Lineage (NCBI taxonomy): Eukaryota > Viridiplantae > Streptophyta > Magnoliopsida > Solanales > Solanaceae > Solanum > Solanum acaule. Next base: position 19,222 of record JAJOOR010001669.1, read on the forward strand.
TTTGATGTCGCTATTTAACTTGTGCTCATTTATAAATACTAGTTCAGTATACATGATTTATATGTGCAAATTGCGTTAATTAGTAACGAATATATGTATAAAGACCAAATTGTTCTGTGTAAATCATATTGTGCCTTGCACGTGTCCCTCATATTAATAAGAATAAATTTTCAAAAATAGCACAAATGATATTTAAAGGACTGCTTACCATTTATTTTAGGTTATTATTAAATTGAATTACATGCAATTATATGTTTTGTAGAACTTAATTTCTTTGGGAATAAGCCTTACTCCTAACAAACAAAATCTTTTATAGCCAAAAATACACTAACTTGAGAAGGAAAAGTGTCTTATCAACACATGTACAATATGAGGGGGAAAAGATGATTATATTATATAGTTTTTTTATTTTTTGGTTCAAAGTATATTATATAGTTTTTATGTTCTTTCTTGTTCTTGTCAGTCTATGCCACTTTCTCAATGAATGGGCAAGGTTTGAATTCTTTAGGTTACTTTTTCTTTAATTTCTTTTTTTCTTCTCATATCGTGAATCTTATCCAATCCATGGGACATGGACATCTCTTGCATTTAATCTTACTAAGATTTAATATTCCTTACTTTTTTGTTATTTATATGGTGTTTGATATTCGTATTGAACTCCAACTAATTTAAATTCATGCTGCATAAAGTCTATTTAAAAGAAAAATATTCCTACCAAAATTGTTTTCATACTCAAGGGTTGAGCAAAGGGATTGAAAGCGCTCCTGACCAATGATACCCTACGGGAATGAAAGAAATATCTTGATAAAGAGCGCTTCTCCTTGTCCAAGCCTTGTCAAAAATCATTTTTGGTAGGATCGCTTCCGAACCTTTTAGTCTTATGTAGCGTGAGTTTAAGTTAGTTGAGATCTAATATAAATATCGAATAAATAACCAAAAAAAAAAGTAATGAATCTTCCCAAATATAGAATATATTATGACTAAATGCATGCATGGGAAGTAAGAAGATGAACTTATGGAGATGTCTCATGTCCCATATTTGGTGGAAATATTGGGTTGGATAAGATTCATGATGAGAAGAAAAAGAAAGATCGTTCTATAAATCTGAATTAGTCGGAACCTCAAATAGTTTAATTTTTTTTTGGAAAAAAACCTTCTTTTATTTGCCCTTCTCTTCTTTTTTCTTCAAAAAATAAAAATAAAACTTCTTAGCACAATTTATATTATATATTACTTATAAAGGGGAATCTTGGAGCAACGAAATAGTTATCTTTATCGGATTCGAGCCGCAGAAGCAACCAGAAATATTTGCATTAAGGTAGGTTATCTACATCACACATTAACGTGAAATGCTTTATACGTAACTTTTATATATATATATATATATATTACACATGCATCAACCCTATAAAACCCCTCATTATATTCTTCTTCTTCAACAACACCATCTTTCACATATATTCAACTTCCCCTCCTTCCATCCCTCCATAACTCAACATCATGTCTGGTGTTTGGATATTCAAAAATGGCGTCTTCCGGCTAGAAAACCCCGGTGACTGCCACGTCAGCTCCACAACCGGTCATCGGAAAGTTCTAGTTCATGTTCCTAGTAATGAAGTCATTACATGTTATGCAAATCTTGAAAAAAAGCTTTATAGTCTTGGATGGGAAAGGTATTATGATGATCCACAACTTCTTCAATATCACAAAAGATCCACAATTCATCTTATTTCCCTCCCAATTGATTTTAATAGGTTTAAATCCATGCATATGTATGATATTGTCGTTAAAAATCGAAATGAATTTGAAGTTAGAGATATGTAAAGTTACTAACTTTCCTTACGTGGACGTTCAGACATAAAAAAAAGAAGTGAAATTTAGAGAAACAAAAATAATATGTGTTTTTGAGCTGATAATGATATTTGAAGACTAGAGTTGTGTTTGTACATGAATACGAATTGAATTGTTTTTGAATTTTTGTAATTGAAAATTGCTTTTTAGAGTTTTTTGAATTCCGAAGAATTGTAACAATAACAATTTCGTGGAATAAGGTTCCAAAAATAAAGTGAAAATTATCCATGGCTAAATGGTCACTAAGTTTGTTGAATATGTTATTGAGAAAAGAAAATCAATAGTTTATCAACAAACAAGTCGTTGTAGTATAGTGGTAAGTATTCCCGCCTGTCACGCGGGTGACCCGGGTTCGATCCCCGGCAGCGGCGTTTATTTTTTATGTTTCCACCATCGAGATCGATTTTTTTAAAAAAATATATATTATGCTCTCGCGACATACAATATATCTGGTTATGTCTTACGACAAGCACTCCAAAACCCGCCAACGCTCGAGAAATGCCTTGTTATGGTGTAAGAAACATCAGCTTCACTATGTTATGACTGATTACAAAGCAGTTACTTCACAAGTTCTTTTTCAATAAGTAATTTACATAGAGTTTGGATGTTGTGTTCTGGACAACAAGAAAAAAGAATGTAGTTTGTCCAAGGCTATGTTGCTCGGACTTTCCAAAGTTGATGCCACACCTGTGTCCGATCCTCCAAAAATGCACTACTTTTGGAGGATCAGACATGCACCCGTTGCTATATTTAAAGAGCCCAAGAAACATAGGTTCAAGGAACTCATATAATACAGGCTAATGTCACGAACTCACTTTCTTCTTTGTCGCGCTCCAAATGTTTCAGCTCTGAACCTATACATTCCGCCATCCAATATATCTCCTCAGTCTGCGGATGAGACTTGTCATCCGATGAAAATCCGTGCAAACTCAAAGAATACTCAATGCTACCTACATCTACCCAGCTGAATCCTATCTCCTTCTTCACTCCCTTGTCTCGCATTCCTTTTCTGATGTTCGCTACCTTATCCCACTGCCCCTTCTCTGCAAACAAATTCGACATCAAGACATATGAGCCTGACTGCTCTGGCTCTAACGCGATCAATGTATTGGCTACTCTTGTTGCCATATCAACATTTCCGTAAATCCTACAAGCACCAAGTAAGCTTTGCAGCACGGATAGTCCAGGTCCTCCGGGAATCTGAGCCAAGAAAAACTCAGCTTCCTTTAGCCTCCCTGCCCGACCAAACATGTCCACCATACATGCGTAGTGCTCTGAAGATGGTTCGATGGAATAATCTCTAACCATGGAATTGAAGATATTTATTCCCGTATCAACCATTCCTTTTCGACCACATGCTGTTAGTATAGAAAGAAACGTTATTGAGTCAGGACTCACGCCTTTCTTCTTCATCTCCTCAAACAAAGCCATAACTGATTCATAATCACCATGCCTCGAATGAGCAGATATAATCGCAGTCCATGAAACTTGACTCCTGTCTGAGACCTCATCAAAAACTCCTTGAGATTCAGAGATACTCCCACGTTTTGCATACATGTCAAGGAGAGCACCTGAAACAATTGGATTGCTGTTGAACCCCCGCTTTATCAAACAAGCATGGCATCGCTGGCCATGCTTTAATGAAATACACTCAGATGAGGCAATCGCGCTCAAGACACTACCAAACGTGTATTCATTTGGTGGTAACTTCATTGACGCTGACAAGAATGCTTGTAAAGCTTCTCGAGACATTCCATTTTGAGCATATCCAGAAATCAAAGCGTTCCATGATATGAGATCTCTCTGGTCGAGCTCTTCAAAAACCTTTAGCACGTCTTCCATTAATTCAAACTTAGCATACATGGTAACGAAGCTATTAGCAACATTCAGTTCAGAGAAGAAATTTGTCTTTAAACAAAATCCGTGAACCATTTTGCCTTCTGTCAACGAATTTTTGACAGTTATAGAATGAACTAATCCAACAAACGTAACGTGATTGGGGTAAACCCCATCTCTCCGCATCCCATTGAAAATAGATACAACATTTTCATCATTCATCGAAAGCATTGTTGTCCAAGACACAACATTACGTTCATTCATACTTAGGAAAACCTTGTTCGCATGTTCAGTCACATCGCACTTGTAATACAATGATATCAAAACATTACACACCGAAACATGAGTACCATACGCCATTTTAATAACCAAACCATGTATCTGCTTCGCAAGCTCCAAACATTTCTCCTGTCCACAAGCAGATACAGCACTAGTAAACGACACATGATCAGGTTTCACCCCTTCCCTCATCATTTCCCTAAACCCCGAGGCAGCTTCCCCTGAATAGCCCCCTTCCTGTGCATACCCCGAAAGCAATGCATTCCACGAAACCAAATCCTTACACGACATTTCAAGAAACACTCTTTCACCTTCCACTATATAACCACACTTTGAATACATAGTAACAAGTGCATTTCCAACGAAAACATCGTTATCAACTCCAAACCTCATCACAAGAGAATGCAACTGACTACCAACAAGAAATTCTTCTTCATCCGTACAATGACTAATTGCAGTAGTATAACTTACCGCATCGAAAACAACCCCAACATAATGCATCCAATGAACAAAACCCAATGCCTCTATACCATTTTCGAACCCCGAAAGCAGGGTGTTATACGAAACTCTATCTGGGAACTTCAAGCCATCAAACACACACATAGCATTATTAAACTTTCCAGTTTTACTATACATACTCATCAATGAATTTGGAACAGTTACATGCTCAATGAACCCACTCCTAATCGCCAAGCTATGAACTTGAGTTCCAAGATTTATATCTTCTCGACAACCCTTTAGAGCTAAAGCTACAACAACTTCATCAATTTCTGATATACCCATTTGGAGCTGATTCTTGAAGAGCTTAAGAGCTTCAATTTTGCGGTTTTTCTGTATATAATTGAGCATGGAATGGTGAATGGAGATAAGAGCTGGTTTAGTAATTGTATCAAACAGTTGGTGTGCATGCTGAAATGAACAGAAATTTTGAGTGGTTAAACGGCGGGTAAACATGGGAAGATAAACCCTCCTAAAACCCCTTTCAATTAGGGGATATATATATATATATATATATATGCACCATTCGGTACGAGAGATAAGAAATAATTAATCGTGTAGCATGAGTCTATCTCATGTTTGATTCAGATAATATCGTGAAATAACTTATTCTAAGATTGTAGTGTTATTTTTATCTTACATTGAGGATGAAATAACTATCCTAGAATAACTAATCTCGGGAGAGTTAATTTGAATGATTTGTTTCCAACCAAATAGGTCCTTATATTATTTTTTAAACTTGTTGGCAAATTTATTTAGACACTCGAATCATGACTTTTTTCGATTGAACATAGGAATATGATAAAACATTTGTATTAAGACTGTTTCATCTCAAATCTACAACAATAATAGATTTAGTGTAATGCTATATACGTGAAATTTGACGAATGTAGTGTGTACATAATCTTTACTTCTATCTTGAAAGATAAAGAGGTTTTCCGATAGACCCTTGACTTAAAAGGTAGTAAAACTAGTTCACCTCAAATTCAAAAAAATAAATAAAGTACACAAATCTTAACTTTTACTGGGTGGGAAACAAAAAAAAAAAAACTTGTTTTATTTCTTCTAATGTTTAATATTTTTATTTTAGCCTGATTAAATTTGAATTCACATATTACGTGGTCCATTCTTAGTGGCGATGATTCCAATATGATATTTTCCATTCAAGCCAAAGCCTCTCAATTAAAGTCGAAGGAATTGCAACCATTCTAGTATTCTACTAGTATATTCTAGTTAGTAATATTTTGACTCTTTCAAATACTCTATTACAAAATTACTCCAATGGATAATTAGTATATAAATTTAAAATATGCACTTAATATAATTATTTACTTTTTTTGAATTTCAGATTCAATCTAATCAATAAAATATTATATATTTTCAATTTCCACAAAAATAAGTAAATTATCCAAATAATTCAATTGATTTTACTGAAAGTTTTTTCCCCCCCCACTACATATAGGGTCCAAAAAGGAGCAAAATTAGCCAATTTTTTCCACTTATCTTGTTACCATACCTTAATTAGTCCCAAATCTAGAAAAAATAATATTTTTTTCTTTCCATATTAACCAAAAAAGCTACCATTTTTATTTTCCTCTCTTTTCCCTATTTCAAGAATTTTCCATTGTGGCCCCTATTCATATTTTGAGCAGCAGAAATAAAAAAAACTCTTTAATTTCCCATATTCCTTAATATTTTGCGGTTATATAAATAATTGATATAATTTTTTTGAACTTCTTTTAGCTCTGATAATTTTCATCAATGGAAGCTGCGCCCTTTCTTTCTCACCTATTTTTCTAGTATCAGGTAATCATTTTTTCTTCATTTAGTTATCGACCCATTTAACTAAATTCTATCGTTTGATGTTTCATTTTATTAGAATTTTAATAAAATTTGTGTTTTTGCCTTTGGTATTGCTGATTGTTAGCTCAAATTGTATTCATATAACTGGTTTTAGCTGATTATAAGTAGTAATTAGATAAATAACGGACCTCAAATATTTTGGGATTGAAGCATTGTTAATTGGTACTCCTTTCGTTTCAATTTGTTTGTTTGTCTGGTTTTGATTTGATACAGAGTTTAACAAGATGTTCTTGTTCTTCCATTCCCCAAACCCACTTCAGCTTTCAAGGAGTTTAAGGAAGTAAAAAGCTTTTGAATCGTGTGAGCTTAAATTAAAGATGCATAAAATGCATCAAAATGTTCCTTAGTCTTAAACATGCCAGTTAGAAAATTAGAATTAAAGAGTAACCGATAAAAGGAAAGAGGCATTCACACCCAAGGGTGTGACCTACTACTTGTAAATGAAGTAGTTGAGAGTCATGATGTCTCAGGTCCAAATCCCAGTAGAGACGAAAAAATACTCGGTGATTCTTCCTATTTGTCTTAGGCTTAGTAGGATAGAGTTACCTGGTACCTGTTGTTGGTGGGAGGTATCCTGTGGAATTAGGTGAGAGTTGGAGACCATGTTCATCAAAAAAAAGAAAAAGAGAAAGTGGCATTCTTTTTCAAATGGACTAAAAAAAATAAGACTAACAAGTTGAAACAGAGGGAGTAACTTGTGGGATTTCAGTGGATATGTTGTTGTTGTAGTTGATTTTTATATCTTTTAGCTAAGTCCAATGTGTTTATCTAGTTGTTTAGTGGTGAGTTCATTATCTATGTATGTACATATTTTAAAAAATAATTACAGAAAATGCACCTCAATATGTAAGCGTGACTTTGGATATGGTGGCCTTTTGATTTCACTAGGGCTAGTTTAAGGATTTTTAACATGGGTGGTGTTTTTCTTTGTAATGTGATTGCAGGTTGTTTAGTCTATAGTAGAGATGGAGGAGACAGGGCAACTTAAAAGGGCATTAATAGATGCCACAGCGGGGGCAGTTTCTGGTGGCATATCGAGGACTGTAACCTCACCTCTCGATGTAATCAAGATCAGATTTCAGGTGTATATTCTGTATAAATTTAGTGCTTCTTTAACTTTTGCAGTTTGGGTTCATGAACTTGACCGTTGGGGCGTGGAATGCAGTGACATTAAACGCGTATAGTACAACGTCAATTTTCACAACTAAGGAAGCTTTTTGTATTTCTTAGTCAATCTCAAAAACTGTGGCTCACGGGCATGTAGTTGAACTTCCACATTGTAGTATAGTAGCATGTTTGGCCAAGCTATGTAATCTACTTATTTTAAAAAGTATGCCTGAGATAGCCTAACCTTTTCTTTGTTTTAGCATCCCGATTCTGGTTCCTTCATTCTTGCATCCATGGTGCTAGAAAATGCTCAACACAATCCAGTGTGTCTAAATAATCTAAAAAACTTGAGAGGAACAAAACTTTGAAATAAAAGCCATATAAGACATCAGTTAGTTTGTAAAAATTATGTTCAATTGGTTCTTCTTTATATTAAATTAATAAAAGCAAAATTAGTAGGTATGTTCAATTGGTTCTTCTTTATATTATATCAATTACGATAGACTTATACATTCTTTCATTTAAATGTGATGATGCTGGATTTTGTTGTCAGCCTAGTTACTGAAGGTGGCTTTAGATGATGATCTCGAGCCTTTAAGAAGAATGTCAGTTTTTTTCTTTTGTGCTTTCTCAAAACATACACTCTATCTCTCTCTTTACAACAACAACATACCCAGTATAGTCCCACAAGTGGGATCTAGGGAGGGTAGGATGTACGCAGACGTTACCCCTACCTTTATTGGGTAGGGAGGTTGTTTCAGCATAGACCCTCGACTCAAAAGAAAAGTTTTCGAAGCTGGGAAAATATTCTCTCTCTCTGTGCATTATTTTATTCTATCCTCCATCTCTTGCTTGATTGTACATCAAGAGCTAAATGTTTTCTTATTTATCAATGTTTCAGGTCCAACTGGAACCCACTAATCAGTGGGCCTCGCTTCAGAGAGTTGTGCATGGAACTTCTAAGTACACTGGGATGCTGCAAGCTACTAAGGATATACTCAGGGAAGAAGGCTTAAAGGTATTTGTTATTTTTGTCATGAGAATTTTGGAAATCTTGCAAAGATACTCGAGGCTTGCATTTGAGGCAGCATCTTATGCTCTGCACATAAATGGATTGCTGAGTGCAGTAAATTATTGATTAACTAACTGCTCGAAACAAAATATTTCCTGCATTGCATATAGTTAGATATGTCCGTGCTGATTCTATTTTTTTCTCCATTGCCTATAAAGTTTAGTCTTAATAGAATAAACACCGTGCTATATGACTTTTTGTTGAAACTTTGTTCTCATAAATATGAGATATTCATTTCAGCTATCTTCTGATCTCAACTTTTGTTTTGTTATAGGAATTGTGGAGACATGATTGATAGTATTTGTTGGTTAATTTTAAGGTCAAGCTTGTGGCTTTGTTCTTCCCGACTTATTCTAGCACTGACAAGTCTGACTACGCAAACATTTGAAAAAGTAATCTGCTTATATAAACACTCGATTCACACAAAAACAAAAAGTAAATGGTGACGTCTTTTCTAACGCAGTAACCAGTGTAGGCCTTGGAACAGTAAAAGTCTAACATGGGTTCTTCCAAGTGCTAATTCCTATGTTCTTCATCTAATAGTGTGTGTTGGCCCACCAGGGAGGGAAGGAGGGGGGAAGAAGGAAGTAGTTTGTAGTTAATTATTTTAGCAGTTGATGTCTTTCAAACTTGATGCTAGTTCTGGTAAATTCATTTTGGTTGCACATATCCATTCTTGCCACAGGGCTTCTGGCGGGGTAATGTTCCCGCTTTGTTGATGGTTATGCCATATACTGCCATACAATTCACAGTGTTGAAGCAGTTGAAAACTTTTGCTGCTGGTTCTTCAAAGACAGGTTCGTCAGAATACTCGTCCCTGATATAGAGGAAGACAAATAGGATAGCATTTGAAGGGGGTAAAAAATTACTTTCTATGGCTGAGATCACTTTCTACTGTTTTCATTAACTTTTGATGCACAGGTGAGATCTTTGGTAGCATAGATGGCTAGGTGTCAATTGTAGATAACCATATCTTTGTAAAGGTTCTGTACTTTGTTATACGATTTCTACACTGATTTTCTTGTTACATCAATATTATTCATCCCTGCCTGGAAATAACAGCAATATACCCAGTTAAATCCCACGCGTGAGGTCTTGGGAGGGATGTAAGCCGACCTTACCCCTTCTCTGTGGGGTAGAGAGGCTGTTTCCGATAGACCCTCGGCTTTGAAGATCATCCCTGCCTAGATGTTGATAGTTATGCATAACATGTCTGATGTCCCTGACTGTGTTTTATTCATTGTGATTTGAAGCATTTCCCTTCTCGTGAGATCTACAAATTTCTGCACCTTTTGTGGTGTTAAAAATAATTTTTTTAGGTGTTACATCTCATCAATGATCTTCCTGAAATCTGATGTAGTTATTTCGATGTTAAGACAACGCTCTTCACAGAGCGTTTTGTGCAAACCGTTGGCAAGCCTTAGCATTTGATGGTTTGACTGTTTTGTATGATGCAGAAGATCACATCAATTTGAGCCCTTATCTTTCTTATATCAGCGGAGCATTAGCAGGATGTGCAGCTACAGTTGGTTCATATCCATTTGATCTCCTGAGAACCATTTTAGCCTCCCAAGGGGAGCCAAAGGTAGTTGGCACGTCTTTTGTAGGTTCCAAGATATTCTGTGATGCGCCCCCACAAACGTAACCTGTATTTTCTGCTGCTTCATCTTGCAATTTGATCATGAAAGTTGATTAACCAAAGCTTTTTTGTTTACTCATGCTTTGTTTTTCTTCTTAAAAGTTGGAAAAGTTGACAAATTATACTTGTAGATAGGTCGTGTCTGGGTCTCCACTCTTTGTCCTTTGGTGTTGAGATAGTTTAGTCACCCTTCAAGTAAGAGGTCATATAAACGTGGTGAAACATGATAAGCAATATAACAAATCAAGAGACATTACTATTTAAAAGATAGGGGGATACAGCAAGTACTTTGTAAACAAACGTTGATAGGTGTAAAAGCATATTTCATCAATTTTATAAGTTAACATGCATACCACTAGAAAAATCTGAGTAAAAAATATTACCACTGTTACAGTGTTAGAAGTATCAATTCGACTTAAAGCTGCAAAATGTTTTTTTTTTCAATTTTCTCAAAAAGAGTTACCTTTCCAATGCATCACTTAAGGTAAGAATTATACCTTTTTCCTTATTTTCGTCATGTCCGCAATGCCTTATAGAAGGTTTGCAAATTCGGTCAATAGTTCTTTGTGAACCAAAGGCTAAATGAAGCGCTGACACCATTGCTTTAAGGGACATAGTAAGATGTTAACGTATATACTATTTCTAAATGTCTATTAATGAAGATTTCATGAGATTGATTGTTATGCCAATGTTCAGGTTTATCGAAACATGAGGTCTGCATTTGTTGACATATTCAGAGCTCGGGGTGTTCCAGGACTCTATGCTGGATTGACACCAACACTTGTTGAGATTGCTCCATATGCTGGTTTGCAGTTTGGAACTTATGATACATTCAAACGCTGGATGAAGGTAAACCTTTTAGTCCCTCCAAATTATATTCATTACGATGCTCTTTTTGTGTTGGTCTTGGCATGTTTGATACGAGGTTGTGATTGTTTGGGCCATTGGGATGATGTAGTGCCTGTTGTGTGAATGGGACTCTCTTAGAGGGTTACTTGTTTAACTTGCCAATCATTATAGTAACATGCAAGATATAGTCTACCCAAGAATTTCCAGATTTTAAACTGGTTATCCCTTTCTTCCACTTGCTTTTGTTTTGAAGGGAATCCACTCAGTCTGTAGCAGTCATTATTGCATCTGAGACTGGAATATCCATCCACTAATCAACTACACCTCAGTCCATGGGTGGGGTTCGACGAGAGGTAGAGGCAGGCCCCGAAGAAGTTCTGTGGAGAGGTGATTTATAGGACATGGCACAAATTAAGCTTATCGAGGACATGACCTTAGACATGAGGATATGGAGGTCGTGAATTAGGGTAGAAGGTAGTTGAGGGTTGTCTCAATCCCCTGCGGGAAGGCTTGGTGGGTAGATAGTATTAGAATTGATTATTTGCGTAGTTTCTTGTTCTTCGATCACTTGCTACTCCCTGTTGTTTCTTGTTGTTGTTGCAAGTTTACATGATGTTAAAGTTTATTCTAACGGCTGTTTGCACAGTTATTTCGGCTTACACAATTTGGCCTAATTTTTTGTAGGCCTGGAATCGTCTTAGATCTTCTTACTCAAGCCAAGGTGATGAGTTTATTTCAAGCTTTCAGCTGTTCATCTGTGGTTTAGGTTCTGGAACATGTGCTAAAGCTGTCTGTCATCCTCTTGACGTGGTTAAAAAGAGGTTCCAGGTAGATTTCCTTCCTTTTTATCTCGTGCCTCGGTATAATCATCAGGTTAAAAATTACTAAATGAGATTTAAGACATGACTTGACCATAAAATGGAGGCTATTAGTCTGTTTGTTTGTCTGTAACTACCGAATTCTGAAACCATTAGCACTCCTGTTATCGTCATGGATTTTGAGAGTAAATGTGGTTTCTTGTGTTAGCTACTTATTTCATGTTCCCATTGTCTATGCTCCTCTCAAACCAAATATTTCTTCAAGATTACCTTATCATCATTAAAGGGGAGCCTTTACATAACCGGTAAAGTAGTTGCTATGTAACCAGAGGTCACGGATTCGAGTTGTGGAAACTGCCTCTTGCAGAAATGCAGGGTAAGGCTCCGTGTAATAGACCCTTGTGGTCCGGCTTCCACGGACCCATGCTCGCGCATAGCGGGAACTTAGTGCATCAGACTGCCCTTTGTTTAATTATTTCACATCATTATAAGCATCAAGTAAATGAATGAATAGATGCAAACTTATTGCATATTGGACCTCAGGGTTCAATTGACCTTGTGTCTCAAGTCACAAGTTCAAACTAAGTCTAGTATTTAAGTGAAGAAGGGTAGAGGGTGGGCCCACATTCCCGATTTCCATAGGCTTGGTTGGCTCCAGACAAATTTCTTGATCATAAAAAATAATTATTGCATATTGTGTGAGCTTCTGATATTCAATCACATACGAAACTGTTATTTCAGATCAGCTAATGAACTATTACCATATCTCCTTACAGATTGAAGGACTACAGAGGCATCCAAGATACGGGGCTCGACTCGAGCCTCGTGCTTATAAAAATATGTACGATGGCCTCCGCCGGATCTTGCTAGAGGAAGGTTGGGCTGGACTATATAAAGGCATTGTCCCATCAATTGTTAAAGCAGCACCTGCTGGTGCTGTAACATTTGTTGCCTATGAATATACATCAGACTGGCTTGAGTCCATTTTGACTTAAAAACTGCTCTATTGGTTCAAATCCTACTTTTAGAGAATTCGACATGCATTAGTGACATTTTGGAAGAGTCCTAGCAACATGAGTAGTGTCCATTTTGTTACGTCTGTTAGTGACATTTTGGAAGAGTCCAAGCAACATGAGTAGTGTCTATTTCGCTACGTATATCGATTGATTACATGTATATTAGTGACATTTTACACAATTAATATTATGTACATATGGGCCCAATTCACTAAATCGACTAACTATGTATAGTCATAATGGTTCGATATGTTATATTGGACTAATTAAAAAGAAGTAAAAAAACACCATTATCCGGACCAAAAAGAGCAAAATATAAAAATTGATAGACGTGGATTCAAAATTTGAAGTAAATGAGTTTCTCATATTAACATATAATAGTAATAATAACTCAATTCACATTCAAATATTACAAATACTATGTTATATGCTAAATCCGCCTCTGTTGGACAATATGATAACTAGGTACCTAAATACTAGTAAATAAACACATCCACATAATCAAACAATATAAATGAGTAAATTTTAGGTTTAACAAACATAAAAATCATATTTGTATGTTATAGCTATAGTTTGCAATTTTGCATAATTGTGCTCCATAGCAAATTTTATGTTTGCTATGGAGTATCAGATTTGTATAAATCGTAGGCAGGCATTCATCTGTATAAAAACACAGCGATTGTATATGTATATCGGTTAGATAATTGTATATATGTACTACTATGTATATGTATCAATGATTGTGTTTGTATATCCGCATAAAATTAGAATTTGTATATAATTGAATCGAAATAAAATATTTGTATATCAAATCTTTCTCTCTCGCTTTATACAAAACAAATTATACATTGTAATTTGTATAATTTGTGTTTGTATAAAGTGAGAAAGAGAGAAGCAAAAGAGATCTTCCTGTATTTATATAATTATAAGTGTATATGACGAAAATATATGTATTTGTATTTGTATATATAGTTTTCTTTCGCTTTATACAAACACAAACGCAATTTATACAGTAGTGTTTGTATAAAGTGAGAGAGGCGAGGGAGGGAGAGTGGCGAGCCAGATTCTCTGGGGAGAAAGGCGAATGGCAAGTGTTTGCTACGAATTACAATTAAATGAAACTGTGGTTATAACATTTAATTTGAATTAATAGTTTGCTATTTATACAATTTTCCCTATAAATAAACATAACAACAAGTGCATTAATTACTCGCTACTTTAATTTTCTTCACCACGACCACGACCACGACCACGACCAAATGAAAGAAACTGAACTATATATGAAAAGTAAAACTATAGACAAGACGAGTAATTCAATTGGGGTAAGAAGTTGTGATATAGATTTGGTGATTGCTTCTCCGATCATCACAAATATCACCAGCACCACCGCTAATAGAGCTGTGTGTGGCGGACCGCGGCCTTGATCACCTAACTATTTATTACGGTGATGACCAAATTAATCAATTGACTAGAGACATAAATAAATCAATTGTCATAGTCAACTTTTTTTGAAGCTGGAAATGAGACTACATTTCATTAATGATACGAGTGATGTTACCTTATATATGTTGAAACTTTAACATAAGGTACCAATTGTTATGGTATCTTAATTTCTAATGAAACATTTTTGTGTTGCATTTTAGATTCTATACATATCCATTGAGATTTTCTTAGTAATTCAGATTAATAATTTGTATATCTTCAATATATTTCTTAAGACAAATACATGATTTGGATCAGAGTTACTTTACGTTGTACACATTTTAAATAACCTCTTTATCATATGTGGATCAATCATTACTTATTAAGTAATAAATAATGATACAAATTTATAGCAACAATAGAGAGAAAATCTGGTCACGAGTTGAAAAACAAAACTCTGTTTTCAGGAAATTGCACATTACCTTGTAATCTACTATTACATGTTAAATTACAATACTGATAATTAACATAGTTCAATCGCAATGGAACCTTTCCACCTACAATAACAACAATAAAAATTTGTCAGATATTTCTATAATAACATTGTACGTAAGGATATTTTTTGGTCGCATTCCAATGAAATTTTTCATTGTTATAGAGAAATATTATTATAAAGAATGATTGTATTTTTTTAAAAGGCATTGTATATTCAAGTCTTACTAGAGTAACACAATTTTTTTGTTTGTGCTTATTTCTGTCGAGAAAAATATGAAATTTTTGAAGAAAAATTTGTTGAAAATACCAATTTCCAATGAATACCGTATTGCTTTCTATATATTCGATCAATTAACTATGTTTTAATTTTAAATTAAAAGACTTAAGATATTGGTAATTTAAATTGTTTTATATGAGTAATTTCCATGTTATTTGAGTTAGAAACTTTAAGAACCAATTTTATATGTGTAATTTTCCAAATGGATATATAGTAAAAGCCAAAAAATAAGGATAGATGCAACACCAATTCATTTTTGCTAATTATAGTACTATAATATTGGTTTGATTCTCCTTGGATATTTACAATAAAGTTTTTTTTTTTGTTTAATTAAAAACTATTGAAAACCTTTAAACTTTAAATCATGATTCAAATATGTATAAATATTTTCATTTTATTTATTTATTAATATATGTGGTATCTTTCAGATTTTAAGATACAAACAAGTCGTTCTTTGATCGTAATTTTTTTCAATGTTTTTAATTATTTTGAATTGTTATTATTATAACTTAGACTATAATACTTTAATTTTAAGTAGTTTCAAAAAATTTCATCTCAAGTTCTCAACCATGTCAAAATATATGGTCAAAATAAAAGGTTTAACTCTCGATCGAAAAATCAATTATGTTACATAAATTGAAACAAAGAGTAAACATTTTTTGACAAAACAACCATCCACATTACAAACATCCACATTATAAACAAACAATATAGTATAAACATAACAACAAGTGCATAAACTAAATACCAAATATTTAAACAAACTTTATTTCATTGCAAAAACAAAGATAAATATTCCAACGTCAATACTATAGTCTACATGCATGCAGATTATAATTAATTAACTAAACCCAAACTTCTATTTATCATCTCAAAATTAAAGTGCTTACTAAAGAAATTTAAAAAATTACTTTTCACCACCACCATTATTAGGTTTTGGCATTTTAGCAAAAGAAGCAATAAGAACAATAATAAGTAGGTGGCGTAAATATCCATTTGATAATAACCACAAATAAAAACAACAACCCGAACCCGCCCACGAAAAACAAGGCCTCGTCCATAGCTAGATAACAATCAGGGTTCAGGGCTCGGAAATAATGTAACAAATAAGAACAATGTTGAATTGTGTGTGTGTTGGAGGTGTTATGCATGTGAGACTATATATAGGTGGAGTATGGATTTGACTCCCCTCGTTACATTTTCTCTCCATTTCGTCAAGTACATATTCAGATGAGAGATATGTATACTATTTAATTTGTAATGGTCAAATTATATTACATTAACAAATATTATAACCATAATTAAGTCAAAAATTTTTGGAAAATTATCTTTCAAATTTGGTAAGAACAAGATATTCCCCACAAATTTTTTGAAATGTATTAGTATCATTAATTTTTGTGAGTAAATTAGAGTCAAATACTCAAAGTTTTCTTTGGGTATTTTTCAAATTCTGAATTTTCCTCTTTTATTTTTTATTTTTTATTTTTACAGTTAATATTTTTTTTCCTCTTTGGCAAGAAATGTTATCAATTTATTTACTTGCCAAAGTTAGTTTTGAAAGTTTTCCTATATTATAAGATAGTAATAAAGGTCTCCGATTCTGTCTTCCAATTAACCAAAAATAAGAATAATAAATTAAGATATAGTTTGATAAAAGTGATTTATTTTATATATATTGACGGTATACATATTTTTTTTAATTAAGTAGGACATAATTTTGTTTAATATAATTAATTAACTTTTGTAAAGAGATTTATATGCAACTACTTAATAAGTAATTTTGATTGGGTAAATATGTTATATACCATCAAAATGTATCAAACTTCAAATTTAGACAAATGAGATTGTAATCGCTTTTGAACTCGTAATTTGTGTGTGGGAATTGTAAGTTGTAAGTCACGTTTATTTATAAGTCTGTGTGTGACGAAGTCTTAATTCACAATTGATAAATGTAAAAATATGGATCGAAATGGCCAATTAAAAATGAAATTTCTTGTCGACTCTCTAGTACTTGTTTGGTGAGGACTTCCAATCACATCGTAAGCTAAACCGGTGTTGCGGAATCGTTAATGGGCTAATGGGCCTACTGCTTTGGAAACGGAAATGGACCAAATATCCGAACAGGCCCTTTTGAGCCCACAAGCCCAAATGTTCATTTCTTAGCAAGGGGTTAAGGCGGAGTCGGAATTTCTAATTTAATGGGGTTTTGAATTCTTTTAGAAAAAAATACATAAATATATAACTTAAGATATCATAATCTCTAAATTTTTTCTATCATTTAAAAAAATTACAAAAATCCTCACTCAGATACATCCCTATCCTCTCTCTAATACATCCATATCCCCTCTCGAATATATCCATAAACTATGTATCTGCAGATTTCCTGATATATCCGAGATCAGGAATAAACTCTTCAATAGGCAAAATCAATTGAATAAACTGGTTTTTTTTTTAAATGAGATTTTTGTTGACAATTTTTACTCTTCAATAGGCAAAATCAATGGATAAATGGTTGGATAAATTTTAATATTAGCAACCAATGAATATTTTCTCACCCCACCCCCCAAAAAGAAAAAGGAGTACCCCCAACATTAGATGAAGAGCCAAAAAAATTGGTACTTACAACATGGGGCATAATTGACCACAAATATTTTTTTTCAAGATCAAGATTGAGCTTTCCACATGGCAAAAGTTCATTGGCTATCAACCCTTTGTTTAGATAAGAAAATGGATAAGACATTACCAATGGCAATTCACTATTTCATTTTTTGTTCCATTACATACATAACATTTATTTTTAACACAAACCAAACCATTCTTCCTTGCAGAAGAGAAATCAACTAGTAGTATATTGAGTTGATCAAATGGCTTCCATGACAATGACAACCTCCTTGGCCGGCGGTTCGGTCGCGGCCTTGACCAAAGCCCCGGCCGCGACCCGTGGTGCTAGGGTTGTTATGGTGAAAGCAAGCTCTAACGTGTCTGAGGGAGAAAATGTTGTAATGAGCTACAAGAAGGAGATCAACAACAACAGTGGTGGTCGTAGGGAGTTGTTCTTTGCCATGGCGGCCGCTGCTGCATGTTCTGTGGCGGGGGCCGCTATGGCAGACGATGAGCCAAAGCGCGGCTCACCGGAGGCTAAGAAGAAGTACTTTCAAGTTTGTGTCTCAAATCCTACTGCTAGAATTTGCCGCAATGCAACTTAGAAGGGCAAGTGTATTGTCTATTTAATTATTTCTTGTACTTATTATGCTATGGTTTTAATTAATGTGAAAAAAAAAATGAAAAAAATAAAACATTGTAAAACTTTCTCATGCAAATTTAGTATTTCAATTTCCCTTCTATTCAAATTGCTACGTATATGGTGTGTATATTGGTGCACAATTCGAGACTCATAATAATAACAACAAAATAATTATGTGATAATTAGTACAAACTTCATTGCTAATTTATCACTAAATATATCGCCAAGTGTAAATATTACATTAATTAAACTAATAAATGATTAATATATATATATATATATATATATATATAATAATCCTTTAATAAAAAGCATAATACACTATTTCAAAAAGAAAAAAAAAATCCTCAAAATCCTTCAAATTTTCTCAAATCTCCAATGAATAAATTTGGTTGGAATTTGGCATTTGTTTTCCATTACTCTCTCTAAATATTCCATTGCTGCTGATTTTTTATTGAAATTAATAAAACCATAGCCCAATGGTTCTCCATTTTCTTCATCTCTAATCACCACCACAGAAACAAGCTGCAAAAGAAATACAATTTTTTTTTTAATTATTTAAGAAAATAAGATAATTATTATACTTGCAAGTTTGAAAATAATATATATGAATATGAAAAATTAAATTAGTTTTTTTTTTAAAAAAAAATTACCCTTTTATATCTGCAGCAACACTTGTAATATAGATAATTCTCATCCATCCAGTCTTGCAAATTGTTAACCTTAATAGAGAAATTCTGATATTCTGCACATACAAAAAAAAAAAAAAACTAATAAAGGTAAGATAAAAGAAATTCAGGTAATAATAAAAACTCTCGATTCGAATTATGAATATGGAATATAATCAAGTTAGTAATAGGAGCGAGTCTATAGGTTTAGAAATGGGGCATGTGAAGACTAAATGGTGCACATGGTTGGATGTTGACGTTTTTTTTAAGTGGTGCATCCATGTTCAAGAAATTTTAAATCTACATATGCTAATTAGTAGATAACACTTTATCCCTCAAGTTTCGAGATGTGAATTTAGAATAATCGAACCCCAAATCAGGTACCAGACTACCTAAGAGGTGAGGTAGACATGCTGTTTCCGATAGACTCTAGGTTCAAGACAAAAACAGTCTAGAAAAAAGACGTAATGGATGTACAAGAGACGATAGATAATAACAAAAACAACATATAACGAGCGATACGAAATCGAAAAAAATATTTTAAAAAACTGTAATATTTTTAATTACCTGAGATTCTTGGCACATAAGGAGCAAGTTGAAAAATATCAACTTTGTAACTAGTGTTGATTTTTTCCCATATTTTAGCTTGATAATGAAAAATATTGCCAGAACTTATTTCCAAAACTGACAAAGTCATGTAATAAATTGCACCAGCAGCAGGTTCAAAATTAAGATTTATAATTTTCAATATTCCTAATTTTGATGAATGTTCCATTTTTTCATTGTATTTATTAACTGCAAAAACAGCAGCTTTTTTTGCTTTTTCAAAAATTACAGATTTTTCATCAATTTTTACTATTCCACAAGGTATTTCCCTTCCATAATTGTTTGTCACATAGAAACCCTACATATAAAAAGAAAAGAAAAGGAAATTTAGTATTTAATAGATATAATCATAATCATCAATAACGATAAGAAATAAATAAAAAATATGATTTAGATTATGATGCTATCACATGAACGTGTCAATAGAGCTTAAAATAATAGCAAGGATATAAAAACACAACAAATAACAAGATAGTCAAGATTCTAATGCACCACGTGAACGAACGTTCTGTATACTTGGAACATTCAAGAAAACATCAAGCTATCGTAACAACACATAAATAATTGACGATTTTTTATGTACTTTAATATTCAATATATAATTAGGCTAAAACAAATAATAGCAATAACGAAACGTATACTTTAACAATATTCAAGAAAATTGTTAGACTATAAAGACACAATAAACAACAAGATAGTCAAGATTCTGACACGTGAACGAACATTCTCCATACTTAAACATTCAATAAAAACATCAGGCTATCGCTTAAAACAACAACAACACGATAAACAATCGTAATGACGAATTTTTTTAGTTATTATAAGTAATGAAATTTAACCCAAAAAATTCTATAAAACCTAATTAAATGTTGAAAACCTTATTGGAAAATCGAGGTAATTAATTAGAGATTAGTAATACCTGACTTTCAATTACATCTTCTAAATATTGTCTATGTCTATGTTCAAAAGTATAAGTTGCCATTATCGATAATTATTTTCTAAATTAATTTGTGAAGAAGAAAGAGAGCAATTAATTGTTGAGGTATATAAGAAGTAATATTTATAACAAAGAACCATATATTTATATTAATAAACAATTATGTGATAAATCCGATGCTAACAAGGATTTGGGAAGAAAGAAAATTAATTATGTCCTATTCCTTTTATGATTTCAATTATAATTGATATTATAGGTTAAAAAAAAGGATTCAATAAGAATTTATATTTATTTAATTAAGATTTATTAGTTCAGGTTTTCTAGTGTAGTTTATTTGATTTTTTATTAGGATTATAAATATGAATATTGCTACTTATTTTCAATATACAGAAATTTATAGAAAAGAAAGATCTATAGATAAATCGAGAAATTTGAAGTAAGATTCAAAAAATTGTAAGATTATAACTAAAATTTTTCCTTCAACTCCAAAATAAAACAAAATAAATTACTTAAATACGTAATAATAATTAGAAAAATTATTTCCTTATATTTCTATAGTTCTTCTTCTGTCCAGCCCTATTGCTAAAATAATATTTCATGAATCATGCTAGCTTATAATAATCATCTTTAATTAATAATTTCGAGTATATAAGCCGTAATTTCAAATTTATAATTTAATTGTAGTTTGAAAGCATTATATAATGCAAAGTTTATTTTTTTTCATTATATAACGTGAAGTTTAGTTTTTTTGGGTGATAGTAAGTGAAATAAATGACAAATACGTTTTTTTTTATTTCACTTTACATAATTGTACATAAGATTTTCACTTCACATGATTCCTCCTTCAATTCATTCTAATTGACGGCAATAATTATTATAGTTGAGGTTAGTAATAATTAAAATCGTGGGAGGTGATAGTCAACAAACAACAATAACATACGATTACGGTATGTAACGATTATACGATCATCTTTATAGAAATCCTTCAACGAAAGGATAGTTTAGTACACATAATTTTTCAAATTGATAATTTCGGAAATAAATATAGACAACCTACCATAATATAAGAATTAGTGGTTACGTTTACGGCTCGAACCCGTGACTTATAATTCTCATTAAGACAACTTTAACATTGCTCGTAAAATTAGAAAACAATAAAATTAGTGAGAAGAGTGTTAAAACGTCATCGTTAAAGTACTCCACCAATGGCTGCCGAGCTCCATTACCAACTCTAGAAAAAATACTCTTCATTGGCCCTAAGCTCCATACTCTTCTCACTATACAATCAGTTAGCCACTGCAAATCTCGTTCGATACATACAATTTTTGCTGTGTATTGAAAACTAATGCTGATTTAGATTTAGTTTTCCAGCTGCAAATTTTGATGAAAAAAATGGAATTACGATTTCAATTCGTGTTTTTACTCTCTTGTATCGTCTGCATATCTTCAATCGATAGATCTGTATCTCTTCCTTCCATAGTCAACCTTGGAATTGCCCCGGAAGGTTCGTATTCATTTGTTGAACACCCATTTCTGTATTTCAATTTTTTTCGTTAAGAATAGTGATGTATATTGGTGTTTAACGGGATTGCTGATGACCCATTTCGTGATTTCGGGTTTTTTTTGGTGGAAATGATGATGATTTTGATTTTTTTGGTGGAAGTGAAGATGACCCATTTCGTGATTTTGAAATTTTCTGTAGAAATGATAGTTAATTATGGTGTTTTGATGGAAGTGCAGATGACCCATTTGTGATTTTGTTAACATTTAATTGATTGCAGATGAGAATTATTACAAGGGTTTATCATCTGGTGCTATAAATTGTAAAGATGGGTCGAAGAAATTCACCAAGGCTCAGCTCAATGATGATTTTTGTGACTGTCCTGATGGGTCTGATGAGCCAGGTCTGTGTGTATTTTCCCTATTGTCCTCTATATTCTTACTTGCTCGATTGTTTTTTTGCAAAACTATGCATTTATGGTGCATTTCTGGGAGGTGGAGGTAAGGTTTGCGTACACTTTACCCTCCCTAGACCTACGATTATACTGAGTATGTTGTTGTTGGTGCATTGCAATCATTGAACTATGTGTCAATTTCAAATATTGAATTGTGTAACAACTAGAGAGACACTTCAATTTATTTAGTTTAGCTTTGTAAAGCTCCCATAATGTGGGCAGAGATGGAGCCAAAATTTCAATTTTATGGATTGTGGATTTTAGAACTACTACTTCAAGTGCTAATGACTGGTTTTAAACTTGTAGCTGGGCTTCTACCTCTGCCCCTGCATGCGGGAGCCTGATTTTTGATTAGTCCAAACATGTAAAAATATTTTGTTCGTGGTAGTGCTGAGACTTGAACCACTAGAAAGTAGGATCTCTACATGCTCTGAAATCCAACCGAAATGTATGAACCACCTTATCTAAAAATGGACATTTTCATTGATTTTAGGTCCTCAACACCATAGTTGGATTTGACTATAGGAATTCTCTATATACATTACGCCCTATTGGTCTCATTTCTTTCAAATACTAATAACTAGTCTTCTAGAAAATTAAGATTTATTTGCAGTGCAACATAGGCAAAAGTATGTTGAGAGTTTCATTTTGGATCGAACATTTTTTCCTTCCTTTTCTGTCTATAAATATAATATGTGCATGTGTTTGAAAGTTGTTTGTCCTTGGTGATTGGTTTGCAGGAACTTCGGCATGTCCCAGCGGGAAGTTTTATTGCAAAAATGCAGGGCATGCTCCTCTCTTCATATACTCATCTAGGGTGAATGATGGCATTTGCGGTATGAATCATTGCGTTCTTGCCTTTCTGTATAGCATTTGATTAGAATCTTTTTCTACATCACAGTGCTTAGTGTGATCTGAAATAGTGCATTCTAACAGTAACTAAAAAGACATTAATATGAAAGTGCTTTTTTTTTTTTAAAAAAAAAACTGGTTATCAAAAAAGAAAAGAAAAGAACAAAAATCTTTTGCACAACACGTATCATTCAAATCCAGGACAAACTAAGTTTCATAAAGTTTCAGTTCTTGAAGAATTCATTGTCAGTATAGGATATTACTTCTTAGATGAAGTTTAAAAAAAGGGATATTACTTCTTAGATAAATAGCCATTGTAGAATGATTTTCATTGCCTTTGAACTATCGTTGATAGTCTTTTCCCGATAAAATCATATTGATGTATATTTTATGTTTCTTAATATTGTTGGCTTACTTTTCTAAACTAGTAACTATCTTAATGGCACAAATGAGCAGATTGTTGCGATGGGAGCGATGAGCATGATGGTAAAGTTAAGTGCCCAAATACATGTTGGGAGGTCGGCAGAATAGCTAGAGATAAATTGAAGAAAAAAATTGCAACATTTCAGGAAGGTATAATTATAAGGAAGAAGGAGATTGAAGAAGCTAAACTTGCAATAGCAAAAGAGGAAACTGAAGTCTCTAAGCTGAAAAATGAGCAGAAGATACTTAAAGGGAGGGTTGAGCAGCTTCAGGGTAAGTTCTTTTCCCCTCAAGTAAGATTGTACATGAGAGGATTATCATCCCTAATTTAATAACAAAACAAGTACTCCAGAATGGGGTCGCTTTGCATACCTCTTGCAAAATGGTTCCTTCTGAGTTCTGATATCAATATTTTTTATGTCATGGTACAAATGAAACAAGCATAAGTAGGAAAGAGAGTGAACCTCATTTCCTACATTTCCTCTTTTTTATGCTTGGCACTCCTAACTTGTAGAATCATTTTTTTGTTTGCGTTCAAGTTTCAACAAGTTTTTTAGGAATCCATACTAAAAGAATTGCCTCCATACTACCATCCTAGCACTTGTGGGACTATAATGGGTTTGTTGTTGTTGTACTGCCAGCCTAGCAAAGAAACATTCCTTCTTTGGTGCTTCATGAATCCACAGAAAGTATAAGGAATGTCATTGTCTCCCCTTCTCAAACTCTCTAATAGGACGATCTTACTGTGAAGAAACCATTTCTCTTTCCAGCCTCTTTCAATAGTTTCTGCCCTTCATTGAGATCTTTTCCCTGAATAAGAGCTCAAGCAAGTCTGGAAGATATAGTACCATCCCGCAATCTTGCAATGCTCCTGAATATGAGGTCCTATACAATTCACGCTCTCTGCTCCCTGTATAATTAACAACTGGTTCCGTTTGATGGGAAGAGATACTAAATGTGGTGGAAATGCATAGCCCAATAGGTCGTCTCCATTTGTTTCCAAGAACTTACTCTGGTATATATAGTACCTCTCCACAAGGCTACTCCACTTCATAGAACTCAGATTGTATTGTGATTGATTTTGACCATAGAGAGCTATTTAGAAAAGATTTAAACTGTTTGTTATACATAACTTACTTGTTAATTTATAGGGAGTATTCTGAGTAGATACCTAAAAGTTACCTGATCTGAGACCTTGTAGAAACTAGAAGGCTGTTATAATGTTCAATAAGGTATTTTCACCTATGCCAAGTAGAGCAACCTTCTAGACTAGTTATTGTTATCCTTGTCACTTTTCTTGTTGTTCATTTTCTACAAGTGACGTGTGAAAAGTCCAACGTTTGTGTAATTTATGAGATTTTCACGCACTAATATCTGTTTCTCTTCTAGCAAGGTTCCAACAATTTGCTTCTAATAATTTCTTATAAGTTTTCACTTTTCTTGATCTAGACAAAAAAGAACAAATAGAGAAGGTTGAGGAGGAAGAACGGTTAAAGAGAGAAAAGGAAGAGAAGGAACGAAAGGAAGCTGATGATGCTAAGCTTGAGGCAAGCAAAGTTGAGGAGAAAACTGAAGTTCATGAAGAAGCTGTGAAGAGTGACATCCACGATAAGATTGGCCTCCTGGAAGACTCTCCTCCCGTAAAGGTTCATTATTTTTATCTTTATGGCTGTTACCTTATAGATGATGTTAAGCACACACTATAGTAGGCAAGGATATCAGAATATCTTATAGAAGTAGATAGTGGAACTTGGGGAAGGAGTTCTGGTCTGCTGACTCTTTTTTTCTCTTCACATGTTTTTGGGCATTTGATTCTCCACATCTATGTCGCACGCTAAATTGACCATTGTTTTGGACTTTGTAGATGTCCAATATATCAAAAGCTCTTTACGATTCTAGAAAGTAATGATTTTCATGGGTATAAAACTTGGTACCCTTACGGCCTTACTTGATTCTTCCACAGAAATGCTTATTAGTAGGAGGGCTACAAATTTTCCCCCGGCTTAAAAAAGGATTAGGAAAATTGATAAAATTTTCCCTAGACCCCACTTATGGGACTACACTAGGTATGTTGTTGTTGTTGCTAAAATTCTGTGACACATTGTGAGATGTGCAAATTTGGCTGCTGGAGGAGTACTGCTTTTGTTTAGAAATAAAATTTTTCACTTCCCAAGAGAATATAATTGAGCACCCTTCTGGAGGGAATAATGCCCTTGAGCATAATAGAAAATATGGAACTGACTTTAAATGTTCGTATTCCAACATTATATATTATCTACAAGTTAGTGCTGTAAAGTCTCTTGTATTTTTTTTATTTGGGTAAAAAAAATAATAAAAAAATAAGTCTCCTTTTTGCATTTTTGCTGCTTAATATAGTAATTATGTTATATATTTATATCAGGATGTGGTAGAAGGCCATGACAAAGCTGCGGATGAAGAACAACATGGTGACCATTCCGTGAAGGATGAGTTTCCGGTTGATGAGGTAGAGCAGGTGCCCGAAGATTCTTCCCAGGTTTGTTGTCTTTGAGAAGCCCAAGTTCCTTCCCATATGATACTGTAAAAAGTATTTGGTTTATCATGATTAACCAGAATCTCATTTTGTATAGCATCCTGAAATAAAAGAGGCGTCTACCAACAACAATAAAGCTGATGTTAGTAGTAGAAATGAGGTACAATTATTGATTTAATGCTACCACTCTTGCTCTATATCTATCTTCACTCTTTTTGGCTATGTTGTGAGCTATGTACTTATTATTTCAATTGGTTTGTCCTAATTTCTTTTAATCTAATATGAAATCCTTGCTCCTGATAAGTTTCTCCAGAAACAGTGTATATTTTTTGTCAATAAAGTAATGAGCTATAATTAAAGCAGTGTAAGTTAATATGCTAATATCCAATATGTGGTGAAGTACTAGGAAAAGGTGGTATTTGAATGAAATTGTGGTGCCACAGCGTGGAGGCCATTCTTTTAGTGTGGATTCCTGAATAACTTGCTTACATGCAAAAAATCTTTTGATTCTCTGAGTTAGGACTTACATGCATAAAAAATGAGGAAATGGAAATGAGGTCTATTCTCTTTTCTTTTATGCTTGTTTCATTTGTACCATCACATGGAGTAGATAGATACCATTTTCCAGCGATACACAAAGTGGCTGGATTCTGAAGTATGGCTGGTGTCGGTCAAGAATAATAGATCTATCATGTCAGATCTTTCAAATTCTTATCTCAGGGAGGACACTGCACTTAGTTGCAAAACAGTACTTTTACCATTACCTATAGCAAAATGTACTACCATAACAAACTTTTAGCAGTTTGTGAAAGCATGAGCAGGAGAAAGAATTTGTATAACCACTTCAACCCCCCAGCAATGTTCTACTTTTTGTTGGGAGGCTAGAACTTTCCCTTAGATGGAACTTGGGTCTCAAGATCTTTCTTTTTAAATGTACAAAAACTATAGAAGTACACTAGTAATTTTACTTCAGGTCAAGGTTCCTAAGGATACCGTTTTAACCTCCTCATGATGCTCTGACTGAGCTAAATATCTTTCCACTTGCATTGAAGATCTTATGCTCATAAAGAATTGAAATGTGTAAACTTGACCTTCTTTGGGCATAACTCGGAACTGGAAAGTTGAAGTTCAATTATTAGTGAAATGAATGTAATAACCACATTTCATCATTGAAATAACAGAAAATGCACTCTAATACATAGTTGACGGATGATCAAGCCACTATATATCTACTATACAAAGACAGGTTTTAGTACTATCCAAAGGCGCATTACTTTGAAACAGGGCACAAAATGTGGAAACCTGCCCGGGGGTGGGTGGGGTGGGTGTGGGTGTAGGGGGTGTAGCGGTTATACGAGATCCTTTTTCCTATAATGCTTGATTGTGGTTATATGTTGGTACTTCATGTGCAAAGCGCTAAAAACTTACGGAACTCGTCACTACTGGACACATAGCACTGAAAGTAGTTTAGGGCCTGACTAAGTAGTAGATTTGGGATTGAGGGGAGCATGAGTAGGATTGTATAATTTGATTTTCCTAGCTTTGGAGTAATTGCTTGTACAAAATCATAGTGCATTAGGAAGGACCTAATTTCAGTGCGCATGTATTGCTGCCTTGTCTACTAGGTGGCATGCGGATAATGGTTGCAGATTTTGTTCAATGATGTTAACAACGACTCATTTTTATGTTTTTAGGAGAAAGATGCTACTGAAAATATTGAGTCACTGTCAAAGGAAGAGTTAGGACGTGTTATTGGTTCTCGTTGGTTAGGAAAAAAGAGTGAACAAGAAACTGAGTCAGTTGGGGCTGGTACAGATAGTAACCATGATAACCATAATGAGGTGCCATCTGATACCCATGAAGAGGAGTATCATGGATATGATTCTGATGTTGATGACCGCAAGTATGATGATGATGATGAACACAAGTATGACGATGATGAACACAAGTATGACGATGATGACAATGAAGACCACGTTGAAGATTCTGTTGGAGAGGACCATGATTCAAGTTCTTCATATAAGTCTGAGTCTGATGATGATTCTGATTTTGCAGGTATGCAGGAAAGTAAATCTATTGCATTTGATGCCTACAGCTAGTAGTATTTTAATATGTATTTTAATTATCCAGATACTACCGCCACAACTAGTCCTTCCTGGACGGAGAAGATACAACAAACTGTAAAGAGAATTTTTCGGTCTGTCAATTTGTTCCAAACTCCAGTGAACATTTCTGGTAGTAACTGAGGTTTCATCCAATTTTCTGCTCTTTATTTCTTATGAGAAGGAAAATGATGGATGTTGTTTTGTTTTTGCTCCCATAGATGCTGACCGCATACGCAAAGAGTACGATGAGGCAAGTGCTAAGTTGACAAAAATCGAATCAAGGCTATCCAGCTTGAAGCAAAAGTTGAAACATGATTTTGGTATAGAAATTCATGTGTTTGTGTTTACTAGCATTCTTCTATGACTTACCTTCTCTAAGAAGGTGAATGATTTTGCAATGTTTATTTCTGAACCACTAGTTCTATTGCAGGACCGGAGAAGGAATTCTATTCATTCCATGGACAATGTTTCGAGAGCAAGGAGAACAAGTGATAAATCTTCCATTGTCTTGTTAACCTAAGTTTTAGTTAATGATTTACTTTTTAGGAGTATATTTACCAAGTTATAATTCTTTAGCAGACACTAATAAATGTTTTTACTTAAGGTACACATACAAGATTTGCCCTTTCAAAGAAGCTACCCAAGTTGAAGGCTACAGCACAACTCGTTTGGGGTAGGTTCTTTAACATCTTAAGCATCTGCATTATCTGAGTCCTTCTGCACAGTAAATTGTAGTTGATTTTTTCTGAAGTAGTAGGCAAGCATGACTTGTACTGCAAATATACTTCTACTATTCAGAGTTTCTGCACTTTGTTTTCCTCTCTTAAAGTAAAAGATATTCATGGCAGACCTATCATAGAGTTTCTGCAATTTGATTAGGTAATGTAAGAGACAGCTTATACATAAAGCTGGTCTAGTGAAACACAATTTCTATGACATTGGTCTTGTGGTAAAGCACAATGCATGATGTGTTAGATTAGTTGCACGTCACAAGTTCAAACTTTTGGATAAGGGTAGGGGGTTTTGGTCTGGTGGCAAGAGTGCAACACGTGGTTGTTGATGTGTAGGTTAGGAGCATGTGAACGGGTTCAAATCTTACTACGGACAATAGCCTGGTGTTTAAGTGAATTAGGGTGGGGGGGCTAATATCAATTGAGTTTAGAACCAAGGGCCAGTCGCCACTGTCCCTTGGGGGGATTTCTCAGTTCACATAGTTTTAGGTTTGACATGTAAAATTATGGGCTGGGTTTCTCTTCTAGATCTTTATTTTTCTGCCTGAATGTTGCAAGTTCAGAACTCATTATACCTTCTTTTTTTCTTTCTCCCATGTGTCATCAAAGGAACTGGGATAAATTTGAGGATTCCTACAGAACTATGCAATTTACAAACGGCGACCATTGCTGGAATGGCCCAAATAGAAGTTTAAAGGTGAGGATACCTAACTAATGTGATTGTCTTTGTATCTACAGCATTCTTCTTATATTCCTCTTTTTGCTCTCTAAATTGTTTTTAATTTGTACAGGTAAAATTAAGGTGTGGTTTGAAAAATGAGGTAACTGATATAGATGAACCGAGCCGCTGCGAGTAAGCATTTACCTTACACACAGAATTTTGCATACTTTATGTGGTTGGTTCATTCTTGTACACTTTAATCTGACTTGGTAGTTTGTTATGGCAGATATTTAGCATTTTTGTCTACACCAGCACTCTGTCTGGAAGAAAAACTGAAGGTGCTCTTCTGAACCTCTATATTGGCTCCCCCCTACAGTCCTTGTAACAAATACTTTACTCCTATGAGATTGTCTACTTATGATGAAATATATGTGATAGGAACTACAAGATAAACTAGAGATGATGAATAGGGAGCAACCACAAGACCATGATGAACTGTGACCTCTCTGGTTAGGCCTGCTTGGGAACTGTGACCATGATGAATTGTGACCTCGACTAATTCCACAGGATACTTGCACCTCAAGGGACGCAAAAAGGGGAAAAGTGATCCATTGGCGTATTTTCTCAAGAACAGTATCAACCATTTATGAAGTCACACCCCCTTTATATTTTTGTTCCGGAACTCACTTCTGATGTAGTTGCCAATCATATATTACTAAAAGTGAGAAGAGCCTAAGGTCAAAAGTTGAATATCATTTTGTTCTTTTATTATAAAACAATTTTCCATTAACATGAGTAATGATAGCTAAACTTAGTTGGAAGGACCTTTTATCTACATATGAATTACAAATTCTATCAACTTTTAGTTACAAGTTCAATATTTTATGTCAGTGTATTTATTTTCTCACTTTTAGCTTCCAACAGTTTAAACTTATCATATTCTTCGTCAAATCTCTCTACACAGAGTATATATATGGTAAATTAAACCTTATTCAATATTTAAATGATACACATTAAAGCTTTCTTTATTACCCAACGAGTGAAGAAAATTTGAGAGTCGTATTTAATGATTAATTAGCATATACACCAAATTTACTGTCTAATTGTACAAAAACGTAACAAAATTATTAATTAAATAATGAACAGTGTAATAATGCAATTAACTCTTGTCATTATGTACTATATTTGAAATTCATATGTTCAACGTTTGGCCGACAAGTTCAGTTGAAAGCACATGAAAAGACTAGTGTGTATTGTAATTTATTCATTCGGTATATAATATCAAAAATAGTAATAATATAAATATATGTTTCAATTTCTCCACTCCTTTCTATTTGAGTGTTTCTCTAAAAATATTATTTTTGTTACATCAGTAGGTTGAAGACATGAATTTCAGTAAGGATGTTCAAGATTTTATGTCTATGGTATAAAACGTAATATCATACATACACAATATATATAATGTTTCGACAAAAGGTGTTTAACTAACCACCCTTTAGCTACTGTTGTTGTTGCTGCACCCCTACACAATATGTTGACATGTAAAAAGTAGAAACTGGAAAAGTCAAAGTGTGTGCAAGCTATCTCCGTCAAGATTATAAATATGAAACATGAGCCATAAGACTCCATTTGTTCGTCATTCTCCTTCTTATAAATGAATTCCTACTGGCAGCTTTGAAAACAATAAAAATAATTAATCTTGAGAGAGAGTTATCAAAGCTTTTATCACATGTTCATGATGCATTAAAAATAGAAGAAGAA
Source organism: Solanum acaule (assembly GCA_036250505.1). Classification (NCBI taxonomy): domain Eukaryota; kingdom Viridiplantae; phylum Streptophyta; class Magnoliopsida; order Solanales; family Solanaceae; genus Solanum; species Solanum acaule. The sequence continues at coordinate 50,699 of JAJOOR010001669.1, forward strand.
GAAGGGCTGCACGGTGCACAAAGCATCTTGTGCCTGTCAGAAGGCCCGAATCCCAAAGGGATGTAATGTAAGAAGCCCACAACCTGTATATCACAAGAAGTCAACTTTACCGTTGCTCCAAGTCTTCTGACAAATGCATTAACATCAAAACATATCAAAGGTGTATGCATTTCATATAGAACACATCACAAAAATGTCAACATAGGAATTAAAAACCACACACATAACTTTAGAAATAACAGAGAATCTCTGAGAACAGACACTCGAGAACCATTTCTCGTGAACCTCAACAAGAGTTTTCTGAGAAATTTTACTTTCTATGTCTCACATAACTACTCGATGAAATAGAAACTTTTTATAATCTCCTAAAAAGCTTCCTATACTCCATATAGTCAATGGCTTCCAAAAGCAGTTCAGGCTTCAGAGGTTTTGGTATGTAATAGTCCATTTCTGCATCTTGTATCTTAGCTATAACTTCCATATTTGAATGAACTGTCAACGCCATTATGGGGATTCTGAATCCATAATGTGACAAATCCTTCCTTATATAAACTGTTGCTGCAAATGCACCTGTCTTTAGCTTCTGTCACACAACAAAACACACAAAAAAACCCGATATTATTGTAACTTATATATACTGACAATGTAATACTAACATGTTAAACGAGGTCAAAAGTGTAGTGATGTTACCTCACAATCTATCAGAATAAAATCAAATGGTGGTGAAGGAGTTGATGGCCCTACATCGCGTTGTTCACTGAGGATTTTGCTAACATAATTAACAGATTCTCTTGCATTTCTACATATGTAAGTAACTGCACCAAGTGAAGAAATCACTCTTTGGGAAATTGTAACTGACGATGAATCGTCCTCAATCAATAGGATTTTTTTTCCTTTTAAAGGTAAGTTCTCAGTAGAATGTAATTCGATAACATCAACTGAAACATCCCTCTGTCTCGGGTGGTAAGCATCCACCAGCGCTGGTAACTCATGGATTGTTTCTTTGTTCTGTTCTTGATGGTAAACATCTAACTCTGGTAACTCATGGATTGTTCGTTCATTCAGTTGTCGAGCTGCTTCATTGACAAGTTCAGTAGACAAAGATATTTCTCTTTTTTCGCGTCTTATGGCTAGCCTAACATAACTTACAACGGAGATTACCAAAGAAACCATCAGTGTGATGGTTAATATGAAGCCAAATTCAATGGCTTTGTGCAACTCGCTTAGTAGAGCATTTTCTTCCTGGCTTGATACATATACCTGAAAATGAAATCACATTGATTGTACGTTATCATATCACCTAAAAGATTCTTGAACAACGATACACTTAGTATTCCCTCTCAGGCATGTTGGATCATCCAAAATCATCTAGAGATCATCTATTCATATGGAATGTTCCTTTTCGAGGTAGTTGTGGAATAGAATCCTATTATGGTTGCGGAGACCTATTATCCAAGCCACAACATGGGAACAACACATGGAGATATCATATATGTGTAGTTTAGAGCATAGTTTCTATGCAACTTGTTATTCTAGCTAGAGATTTGTTGCCTTAAGAGATAGACTGACTAGTGAGTTTTGATGTAGTTTTTTTTCCTATGATGTGAGATAACTAGTATGTCAACTAGCTATAGATCTATTTAAATATGTTAATAGATAAAATGTCAATTTTATCGTTCCTTGAAAGGGTAATCATGAAACACCAGTACTAGAAAAATGAGCTAAAAGTGTCTTATAGGTTTTCAATTAAAAAAAAAAGGACAAGTGGGCCTCCTTTACTTTTTCTCTATTTTTTTATTTTTAATATTAATAAAAGGACTAAACTACTAACATCTTTCGTAGTTGTCGGACGACTAAAGAAGTTGTCCCCACAACTACGACAATTGTTTGACTAAAATGTAAAAGTTAAAAATTTGGGACTATTGAGAAAATATCTTTTAACCTAATTAATACGATTTGTCGCTTCTACATAATTTTTAAGACTTGAAGGACTCTTACCTAATTGACTAACTAGTTTGTCCCTTTTAATAGACCTTCCCAATAGACTGACCGGTGAGTTTTGATGTAGTTTTTTTCCCTATGATGTGAGATAGCTAGTATGTCAACTAGCTATAGATCCATTTAAATATGTTATATATATAATGTCAATTTTATCTTTCCTTGAAAGGGTACTCATGAAACACAAGTACTAGGTTTGCTCTATTTTGTTTATTCGATTCTCCCGCTTGCCCAGGAAATGAGTTGCGTAGCGGTTACCTTAGGGTTAGGGAGGGAATAGCCTTTCTGTTTTTCTTAAGTATCTGGCCTATTCCTTAATGTTAGCTCAGACACTAGGCAATAGAACGAAGTTAGTTCCTAATTCCCACAGTTTTTGCAGTGCTTCCTCTACCCATCTCGATCAAAAACCCCTTCTTTCCTCGTCCGAGGGACTTTTTCTTTAGAATTTCTTAATAGAAAGAGGAAATTTGCTGTTTAGAAGAGAATACATATCTCCCCATGAATCGTATATTTGTAACAATAGGGGAAAAGGCTAAAATATTCACTCATAAGTAAGGATGATTAGGTATTTTTGACGGGTAGTACTTTTGGTTAAACTGAAATAGTGTTGCTATCTCGACAATAGTTTGCAAAGCAGGACATTAGTTCATTTTCAAGTACATGCATTGAGCATATCTAATACAATAGGTTAAAATCTAGTGATATAAAAATTCCTTACGAGTATATACTCTTCTCTTTATTATACCCGAATGAATCGTATGTTTGTAACAAAATAGGGGAAAAGACTAAAATATTCACTCATAAGTAAGGATGATTAGGTATCTTTGACGGGATAGTATTTTTGGTTAAAATGGAATGATGTTGCTATCTAGACAATAGTTTTCAAAGCAGGACATTAGTTCATTCTCAGATACGTGCATCGAGCATATCTAATACAATAGGTTAAAATCTAGTGATAATATAAAAATTCCTTACAAGTACTTACTCTTCTCTTTATTATACCCTAATGTAATTCGAAAAAATATGAAAAACCAAGATTTCCAAATTTTATTGTCATTATAGGTCAAATAAGTTCCAATATAAGTGTTAATAAGATAGGAAATTATTTTTTTCCATTACTAATAATTATGTCTCAAATCACAAATTAATTGAAATCAACTATTAAAATTTTCAATGTCTATGTCAATTAAAGTAAATTTGAGGTGTGTGAAACTCATTCACACCAATATAATTATGTATTTGATACATCAATTATCTCTGAAACAACATGTAAAAAATAAGAAAATTAAATTAAATTAAATTCTACGAATTGATAGCATAAAAAAATAAATAGATGTGAGACAGTACCTTAATATCACTTTCAATACTTTTGACTTTCTTGACCCAAAGTGGTATCAATACAGCAGGTACCAATAGCATTGTCAATGACTGCATTTGATACATAAATATTCAAGCAAAATACTAGTCAGAAAAATTAGCGACAAACAAATTTTATATCTAAATAACAAAATTCGTATTAAAAAACTTACCAGAACCAAGCAAAAACAAACATGCCTCGTCATTTTTGATGAACTTAGATTCGTTTCTCGATAGGTAGATGTATGTATAATTCTGGATGATAGATTAGAAAACTTTTGTTAATTCAACATAAAATATCAAAAATAAATTAATAAATTGAAAATTGAATCTAAAAGTTCAAGTTACCTCTAGTACTTGATTATTCAATGTAAAATTCTCCCTAGTCAATGGAATTATATCATATATATATATTTAGTCAAGATATGGGTTCTAAAAAGTAAAAAATATTTAATTGTGGATAAAAAAGATGGCTAGTTATTTATTGTTTTCCCCTTCTTAGTCTACTATTTTTCTTTATGTTGGTCCAATATTACATTAAATATTTTTAAAGAAAATTAATTATAGATAATCTAATTCTAAGGATGGTCATTTAATATTTAAAGCTTAAGTTTAAAAAGGAAAACCACTTAAAGTTGACCAATTAAAAGAAAAACAAATATCTGATTTCATTAATATAACCAAAGTTTTTTTTTTCCTCTTTTCCTACCATTGAATAATGATTTTTTGGTCCCACACAAATTAAAATATGCCAAGAAAAAAAAAGAAAAAGAAAGGCATTAGGAATTCACTATTTGAATAAGGAACCTTAATAGTTTTTATATTTTTAATTACCATAACAACTAAGAAAATTTGCATCATCTCTCCATTTTAAAGATATTTAGGTTCGAGCATTGAAAATGAAGTAATTTTTAGTACAAAAGACTTTACTTCAAAAATGAAATTTGGGCACGGATACGAATTAATCGACCTCAAAATAGATTAGCTATAAGTTATTAAAAATTCTTTTTATCTACGAGCTAATTAACGATAAATTTTATAACTAATTATACTGATTATTTTCGCAAGTCTAACCACAGTGAATATTCCTTCCTACTCATTACCTACTATATAAACAATCTACTACTTGTATGTCTTGTAATTATCAAAAAATCTTTTTTTAATTAATGTATTATGTGTTTAAAATTATTTTACCTACCTAATGAATATTGATTGTTATTATTATTTTTCCTAGAATGGCTTTTGTACCTAGATTTCAAAATATCAAATATCTTTCCTTCTAAAGGGTCACTCTAGTCAACTTGAGAAGTAACTTACTATAAATAAAATAATAATTTATATATACCTCACTATTTATATTCTAAATAAAACTATCACATAAAAAGTTATCATTTTGATTCATTTGAGTTGAATTCTTCAAAAATGTCACAATTTTCATTTGTATCTTTATTTGATAGGTATCTTGTGGCTTCCCTTTGCAAAATTGTCCTATTTTTAGTTTATTTCTTCACTTAGCCTCAATTTTTCTTTTCAAAGTTCCAAATTGTTCATCACCTTATGAGTTATTAGAATCTTCTAATAATATAAACCCACCAATTTCATCAAACCCCACAAATCTTAGCCATTTACTTTTTGGCCTACTTGGTTCTCAAAAAGCATGGCATTTTAGGAAAAATTATATTGAATCATGGTGGAGGCCAAATGTGACAAAAGGGTACTTGTTTCTTGATGTGGCCCCTAATGCAACTTTATTACCATGGTCCAAAAATTCACCCCCTTATAAAGTTTCAAAAAATATAACCAAATTAGTACAAGAAACACAACATGTTGCACCAATTCAAGCTAGAATGGTACATGGTATCATGGAAGTTTTGGAACAAGAACATGAAGGTGTTAGATGGGTGGTTATGGGGGACGACGATTCGATGTTTTTCGTGGAAAATATTGTTGATGTTCTTGCAAAATATGATCATAACAAGTACTACTATTTTGGGGCTCAAAGTGAGTATATTTTGTCAAATTTTTGGTTCTCTTTTGATCAAGGTTTTGGAGGTGCTGGATTTATTATGAGTTTTCCATTGGCAAAAGCATTGGCTCAAGATATTGAGAGTTGTTTGAGGAGATATCCATTTTTAAATTCTGCTGATCTTATTACTATGGTTTGCATTGTGGATCTTGGAGTTGGCTTTACTCCTCTTAAAGGTCTTCATCACGTAAGTTGCTCGATCTTTCTAAAATGTTATTGTATTCGTATCGAAAGTCAATCAATATATCTCCCCCCTTTTCATTTGTTTGGTGAAGATGTGCTATTCCGTCTGTTTTGCTAGGATTCTTCAAAAATGCTGATAGATGTGATTAGGATTTTCCAAAAACTATATATACTAATTTTGAAAGATTCAACACACAGTGATTGATATCTTTTAAAAGTATGAGCAGTAACATAGATAAAATTTCATGTCTTACCCCAAATAAAAAGAAATTTGTATGCTTATATACATTAACAATATACACAAATTTTTATGTTATCAACATTATATAACTTATTATAGTATGTTAGTTATTATTTTTCAGGTTACTAATTTGTTCATATTTCTTATAAGAAAAAAAACTTATTTGTAGTTATTTTATAAGTAACATGATTATGTAGATATTTTACACTAGTATTTATTATTATTTTTCTTCTTTTGGACAAGAGCTTTCTATTATGGAATAACATTTACAAACAACATCTATTGTTTGTAACATATAATTTCTACTTACTGATAGAAAGAAACATATATTGTTACAATGTATTTCTTTTTTTTAATTGTTAGTTTAACTTATAATACTCAAATTTTCTCTTGCAGCTTGATATGTGTGGTGATATTTCAGGCTTATTATCGTCGCATCCAAAAGCATCATTGTTATCACTTCACCATATTGATTTTATAGCACCAATTTTCCCTTTAATGGATCGTGCAAAATCACTTAGACACTTTATGAAAGCAGTAAAATTCGATCAATCTCGTTTGTTAGAACAAACAATATGTCACCATAGGCTTAGTAATTGGACATTTTCAGTATCATGGGGATATTCAGTTCAAATTTATGAAAAAATTATGCCAAGGAGTCATTTAATTAAACCTATTCAAACATTTAAAACTTGGATTAAAAAACCTAAGAGTCCTCCATATTATATGTTTAATACACGGCCGCGTACAAATGATTCCTGTGAAACTCCTCATGTGTTTTTCTTCAAAACTATTGGGAAGATGAAGAACAAAAATGAAATTTGGACAACGTATTTTCGATCGGTGGCGCGGGGGCTACCAAGTTGTTCGATCGATGGCAATCATTCGACAAATTATGTCAACAAGATTCAAGTTTACTCTCCTAGAGCAAAACGTACTGAGGTGATTAGTTCTTTTTCTTTTATATATCTATACACATATACATATAATTTAATATATATCGATATCGTAGTACAATTTTCACATATAGACATTGAATTTCACCACTATAAACTAAAGATAGAAAATTACTATTTCATACATGAGTAAAGTTTGCACATAAGTTACTGAATTTCCAAAAATCCACACCTAAAGCTTTGGATTCGAACTTAATTATAATACAATACAATTTCCTTATATGTTCTACATTTAATTATTTACAATTCACCGTAATTTGCGTATTTCTTTTTGACTATATATAATTATTAAAATTCAATAATAATTTGTTTTTTTTGGTCTTTTTTTTCAGATGGATCGATGTGAATGTTGTGATATTATTCACACAAGTGGTTCAAACAAGGCAAAGATTAAATTGAGGGAATGCTTTACTAATGAGAAAATTGCTTAGTCAAATTAGAAACTATATTACTCATAGATGTTTACTAGTAGTACTATATTATTGTGCAAATTCTATGGGTAATTCTCCCCCCCAAAGGGTATATGCAAAGTATTTTGGTATTTGAAATTCAATCGCTTGATTAGTTGAGATTGACGTTTCATATGACAAGAAGCAATAGATTTTAAACACACATGCAATATATCAAAAGTGGTGCATAAAAGACACATCAAAGTATGTGTTGGGCCAAAAACTACATTATAGACGTCTCAATATAAATATCAAACACATAATAAAAAAAAATTAAAATTAACAACCAAAAAGGAATTTTACTCCATTGACCTTCCTAGACATATGAATATATATCTCTTTCCAAAATTGAAAAAAAACATAAATTAAAACTTAAAAAGAAAATATTTCAACACAAGTACTGAGTCCTCCCATTTTTACTTGTTCAGTATTGACTTAGACACCTTTTAAGAAGTAATAAAGAAAATGACCACTTTACTATATCACCTTTTTTGAATATAATAAATAAAATGCTTTAAATGAAAAATGTCTATAACTAAAATAATTCAGGAACAAAATAATAAATTATCTCTTAATTTCTTAAATTCTTAATGCATCATATGTTTAAATTATTCTATTTACCTCTAAAAGGAAAATTATTTGTCCTTATTATTTTTCCTTTTATAACTACCTTTTTAAACATATGCCATTATATTTCAAATATTATAAACGTTTTCCCTTCTAAAGTGTCACCCTAGTCAACATACATATCGTTAAAAAAAATCATACATATCCTAAGCTTTCATCTTTATATTAAAAAAAAAAACTATATATTATCACAAAAAAATGCATTTTTCTTCATTTGAGTTGAATTCTTCATTCACAATTCAACAAAGACAAAAAAAAATGTTACATAAATTTTGCAAAGTTGTCCTATTTTCATGTCTACTTCTTTACATAGCCTCAATTTTTCTCTTCAATGATCCAAATTCTTCATTATTAATTTCTCATTTGATTTCATCAAATGATACAAATCTTAGCCATTTAGTTTTTGGCCTAATTGGCTCTGAAAAAACATGGCACCATAGGAAAAATTACATTGAAACATGGTGGAGGTCAAAAGTGACAAGAGGGTATTTGTTACTTGATGTGTCCCCTAGTGCAAGTATATTACCATGGTCCAAAAATTCACCCCTTATAAAGTTTCAACAAATATAGCCAAATTAGTACAAGAAACTCAACATGTTGCACCAATTCAAGCTAGAATGGTACATGGTATCATGGAAATTTTTGAACAAGAACATGAAGGTGTTAGATGGTTGATTATGGGGGGCGACGATTCGATATTTTTCTTGGAAAATCTAATTGATGTTCTTGCAAAATATGATCATAACAAGTACTACTATTTTGGAGCTTCAAGTGAGTATATTTTGTCAAATTTTTGGAACTCTTTTAATCAAGGTTATGGTGGTGCTGGATTTATTATGAGTTTTCCATTGGCAAAAGCATTGGCTAAAGATATTGAGAGTTGTTTAAGGAGATATCCATTTTTAAAATCTGCTCATCATATTACTATGGCTTGTATTGTGGATCTTGGAGTTAGCTTTTCTCCTCTTAAAGGTCTTTATAAGGTACGTTGTTTGAACTTTTTAAAAATATTGTTGTATTCGTATCGAGTTGAGTACCAATATATATCTCTATCATTATGCATTTTTATGTTTACACTAGTTAAATCAAGACTTGAGTTATAGACGCTGATAGTATATAACACAATTTTAGGTTATCAATTTATATAGTTTAACTTTTAGTTTTATCTTGACTTATAATTCATGATTTTTCTCTTGTAGATTGATATGCGCGGTGACATTTCAGGGTTATTATCGTCGCATCCAAAAGCACCATTAATGTCACCACAGCCCTAGCAATTGGACATTTTCAGTATCATGGGGATATTCAATTCATATTTATGAGAAGATTATGCCAAGGAGTCATTTAATTAAACCTATTCAAACATTTAAAACTTGGATTAAAACTCCTAAACCTCCATATTACATATTTAATATGAGGTCGTTTGCGAAAGATTCTTGTGAAACTGCTCATGTTTTTTTCTTGAAATCTATTAGAGAAATATGGAATAAAAATGAAATTTGGGCAACATATTCTCGGTCGGTGATGAGGTGGTTGCCGGATTATCCTATCGACGGCAACCATCCGGCAAATTATGTCAACAAGATTCAAGTCTACTCTCCTAGAACAAAACGTATAGAGGTAATTAGTTTCTTTTAATTTTCTTTTATTTTTACTTTTGCCTTTTATATACACATAATATACATTCTTTAGTATATTTTGTGATTGGAGTGAAAATAGTGTCATATTTGATAGAAAACTAGGGAATTTTTTATTTCTAGAGCGGGGCTTCTTGACATAAATTTAAACTAATTGAATTCTGCATTATGTGACTAATTAATGTTCACATATGAATTACATTTAACTATTTCTAATTCATCATAATTTGTATGTTCCTTTTTTATTATACTTGTTAAAAGTAAATATTAATATGTTTTTTTTGCCTTTTTTTTTCAGATGGATCGATGTGAATGTTGTGATATTATTCACAAAACAGGTTCAAACATGGCAAAAATCAAATTGAGGGAATGCTTTACCAATGAGAAAATTGCTTAGTCAAATTATAGAACTATATTACTCATTGATGTTTACTAGTAGTATTATATTATTGTACAAATTCTATGGCTAATTGTTTCCAAAAAGAAATATAAAAACTAATTTTCCTTAATTTTATTGTGGTATTTCAAATTTAAGTCGTTCAATCAGTACCGATTGATGTTATATATAACGAGGTATAATAAAAGACGCAAATTTATAAAAGAAATGCTTGGTGTGTATATTATCCGCGAAAACAAAATGTAACCTTCTAATTATGATCATTATTTTATCATTACCGCTATATAAGATTAATAATTTTCGAATATGAGTTCTATTTATATTAGTTAGTATATAATAATAGCTTTGACTTTCAATGTTAAATTTTATATAAATCGTAAAAGTGTGTAAAACTATAAATCAAATATTGTATTAATTTTTCTAACTAATTTGCGATACAATTTCACTTCAATAAACGCAGGGGCATATTTGTCATGTTGCGTGCAAGTTCACGAGGATTTAATAATTTCTATTTTAATCATATTATAGCTATGCATATTTCTGTGAGACGAGGATTTATCGAAACAATGTTTGTCTCTACCTCTCAAAACAAGGATAAGATAATTTGCGTACATTATATTCTCTCTGAACTCAACTTGTAAAATTACATTGAATTTGTTGTTTTTGTTTTGGGATGAACTCCTTTCTTGTCATATAATAATGTGAAATCATTATATGAACTCATAATCTTCAAATCAGGAATCCGACTCAACTCGGACAAAAGTATTTTATTACTTAATAATTTTTTTTTGTAAAATAAAATAAAATAAAAAATTTAGTAACCACTTTCATGAATAGGAAGTTTAGCAATATAGCTAACCTAATAACTTCAGGCGGAGTCTACAATGGTGAATCCCAAAATTTAATCCGCCATAGCCAAAAGCTTCTTTCAATGTTCTTCATTCAACATTTCTCAGGTCAATTCGAATTCCTCTAATTCCTGAAAATTTCAACATTCCTCTAATTCCTGAAAATTTTCCCATTTCTCCAATGTCTTGCTCTTCATCTTCTTCTGTATACTTTCCTCTTCATAAACCCCTCAACAAATCCACCCCTTTTTCTCCCAATTCTCAAGTTTTTTCATCAAAAGGAAGAATTTTAGGCCGACCCATTAGATGCGAATCATTGGAACTGAAACCCAAATCGCCACCCTCAAATGGGTCGGTGTATCCCGGCGGAATGGGGCCGTACACAGGGAGAGATCCGTCGGTGAAGAAACCAGGTTGGTTGAGGCAAAAAGCACCACAAGGGGAGAAGTATGAAGAGGTGAAGGAAACGCTATCTGGGCTTAAACTTAACACTGTTTGTGAAGAAGCTCAGTGTCCTAATATTGGAGAGTGTTGGAATGGTGGTGGAGATGGTATTGCTACTGCTACAATTATGCTTCTTGGAGATACTTGTACGCGTGGGTGTAGATTTTGTGCTGTTAAGACTAGTAGAAATCCTGCTCCTCCTGATCCTATGGAACCGGTTAACACTGCTAAAGCTATTGCCAGTTGGGGGTAATTTTTCTCTCTGTATATAACATGTTGCTAGGAGCTTTTTTCTTTCTTTTGAATTGATAATGGTGTAGTATTAGAATGAAATGGGCCCAAAATAGAGCGCATTTGCCAAGAGTATTTCTAATTTGATTAGAGCTTTTCACTTATTGAGGTAGGGATCAGTGTGAGCTTTTGAGAATTGGAATGCAATCGGCTCCTACAGAGCGGAACAGTTGTAGAGGATGATCTAGCCTTTCCTGACTATTGGGATTGATGTGTAGTTGATTGATTGTTAACGATTAGTATTTTGTAGTCACTAGCAAAACTTATTTGCATTGTGCTTGAATTTGTGTAATCGTTGTAGAATATTGCTTATAGGAATGGAGTACCATATGAAACAACTTCATTTAGGGTGTCTGATGGAAATAAGCCTTGTTTAAACTGATATGTACCGAATGTTCCTGCTTGTGTTTTTGCAAAGTTGAAGCTTTTTTTATTGCTATCACAATACCCTGAAGTAGCTTATGTTTTTATGGTGAATTTCGTGTACAAGTTATGAAAAAGAGTTCCTTGATTTTCTTCTGCAGTGTGGATTACATTGTCTTAACTAGTGTTGATCGTGACGATATACCTGATGGAGGGAGTGGTCACTTTGCTGAAACAGTCAAAGCCATGAAGGTCCGGAGTTGATTTTTATTAGTAAACCCGGTGTATATTGTTTTATTCAAACATATGGTACATGATTGGATCAAGTGCAACTAACTGGGTTTGTGCCTATATGATTTTCTCAGTTGCTCAAGCCTGATATCATGGTCGAGTGTTTAACTTCTGATTTCCGTGGTGATCTAAGT
>JAJOOR010001670.1:0-30878 GCA_036250505.1 Solanum acaule
GTTCTAAACCCTAAAATATTATCCACCACCCCCTTAACCTAGTAGGCAAATTTTTCTTTATATAGGGAGTTGAAAACTATAATATCACTATTTTAAAATCGTGGGCCAAAATCACCGGTCAATAAAATATTCTATGTATTTGAATAAATTTTTAGGCTGTGCAAAATATCAAAATAAATATTAACGAATGTAACAAATAAAATGAATATATAAAAAAATATAATGAACGTAACTAATGACATGTAAAAAATGCAATTTTAAAATTAACTGATAAAAAACTCTACATTTTGATAAATAAAGATAATTATCGATAAACTTATTTAAAATTATAAAAAAAAAAAATTTTGAACCATTAGATAAATAAAACATAAAAGTTACGAATTTTAACAATGTTAGGCCAAAATTGGGTGTCAACATTAAAGGCAAGGCTGTACAAGTCCTAATTGATACAGGGAGTACTCACAATTTTTTGGATTTAAACACTGCCAAAAGGTTAGGATGTGTTTTAACTGCTATCTCTCATTTTCCTGTGTCTGTGGCTGATGGAAAGAAGATGCATTGCCAGTATATATGTAAGAAGTTGGTTTGGAAATTGCAAGGGGTCTCATTCGATTCTGACATGTTAGTACTGCCTATTGGAGGGTGTAACATGGTCCTTGGGGTCCAATGGTTAATTACCTTGGGGGATATAATGTGGAATTTCAAACAACTTAAAATGGAGTTCAGTATCATGGGACACAAGGTGTCTTTGAGGGGTGTCAAACCTCCTGCAGCTAAGCTGGTACAGCAGAGTGGCATGGATAAATTGTTAGCTAAACCAGCCGAACTATGCTTGATCTCTATGGGTATGTATTTGGGGGATGAGTACAGTGGGGAACCAGGTAGTTTCTTTTCTATAAACACTTGTGATGAAGTTGGTAAGGATAAAGCTGACATACAAGAGATACTGCGAGATTTCAATGATTTGTTTGAGGTACCAACTGAATTACCACTATCAAGAGATCATGACCATAGAATCGTCTTGAAAGAAGGCACTTCTCCTATCAACATTAGACCCTACATGTACCCTGCAATTCAGAAATATGAGATTGAGAAGCTGGACAATGAGATAATGGATTCAGGAGTGATAAGGCCTAGTACCAGTCCATATTCTTCACCCATAGTCATGGTTAAGAAGAAGGATGGTTCATGGCGAATATGTGTCGATTACAGAGAACTGAATACTCGTACTATCAAGGATAAGTTTCCTATTCCATTGATTGAAGAATTGCTAGATGAACTACATAGAGCAAAGTATTTCTCTAAGTTGGATCTACGATCAGGTTATTATCAGATTATGATGTTCGCGCCTAACATCCCAAAAACTGATTTTCGAACCCATCAAGGTCATTATGAATTCATGGTCATGCCTTTTGGCCTAACCAATGCCCCCTCCACATTTCAAAGCTTAATGAATCAAATTTTTCTTCCTCATCTCAGAAAGTTCATTTTAGTTTTCTTTGATAATATCCTTGTCTATAGCTATAAGTGGACTGATCATATTTCTCACCTGAGGGAAACTTTTAAGATTCTTAGAGCAAATGTTTTGTATGTGAAGCAAAGTAAATGTGCATTTGGGGTTCAATAGATTGACTATTTAGGTCATATCATCTCTCAAGAAGGGGTTGCTATGGACGGAAGCAAGGTAGATGTTGTGGTGAACTGGCCCCAACCTACAACTTTAAAAGGATTGAGAGGGTTTTTGGGACTTGTAGGGTACTACAAGAGGTTTATCCAAGGTTTTGGTATTACAACAAGACCCTTGAATGACTTATTGAAGAAAGGAAATTTCAAATGGAATGAAGCTGCTTCTCAAGCTTTTGACAAGCTCAAATTGGCCGTTACTTCAGCACTTATGTTAGCTTTACCAGATTTTTCCACATAATTCGTAGTGGAAATAGATGCCTCTGGAGGAGGTATTGGTGTTGTACATGCATAAAATCACATACCTATAGCATTTTTCAGTCAAGGGTTATCCGCAAAGAATCAAGCCCTATCAGTTTATGAAAGGGAATTGTTAGCACTAGTGTCAGCTGTCTAGAAGTGGAGGCCGTATCTTTTGGGTCGGTAATTTGTAATTAAAACTGATCATCAACCCCTCAAATATTTGATGGAGCAAAGGATCACCACCCCTAGCCAACAAAAGTGGTTGGTCAAACTACTTGGTTATGACTACCTTATTTCATATAAAAAGGGCGAAGACAATGTTGTTGCAGATGCTCTTTCTAGAAAAGAGGAACCCATCCAGCTTTGTAGCATCTCTGGGGTTCAAACTCAACTACTTGAAGATGTTAAGAACTCGTGGTTGCAGGATCCTGTGCTACAGAAACTAATCACTTCCATTCAGACTGCAGGTGTTACTAAGCCTTACTACAGTTATCATGATGGGATCTTGAGTCGAAAAGGTAAGATGATGGTAGGATCTGTGGCTACAGTGAGAAAAGATTTGATAGCTTTAGTTGTTCAAAAGCAACTATCAATCTTCTTGCTCTTTAGGCTTACTCAATTGGCATTGTATCAATAAGTGTTGTTGGTTTTAGGAAGACCCTCTGTCTGAGGGTGGTATGCCGAGGAAGTGAGCAAGGTGACCTTCTACAATTTGAACAATTCTTTCCAAAACCTGCTTGTAAATACTGGATCTTTATCAGAGACTATGGTTTTTGGCATTCCATGCAGTTTGAATACCCCATTCATGAAAGTCTAAGCCATCTTCACTGCAGTATAAGGGTGTTTAAGTGCCATAAAGTGAGTTGTTTTGCTCAACCTGTCAACTACCACAAAAATAACCTCATGTCCAACAACCTTAGGAAGACCCTCTATAAATTGCAGAAGGTCACCTTGCTCACTTCCTCGGCATACCACCCTCAGACAGATGGGCAGACTGAAGTAGTTAATAGGTGTCTTGAGTGTTATCTCAGGTGCATGACATTTCAGAAACCTAGGGAATAGCCCCAATGGTTGGCCCTGGCCGAATGGTGGTACAACACTTCATTTCATTCTGCTATTAACATGACGCCCTATGTTGTTGTTTATGGTCAAACACCTCATTCGCTCCTTGCTTACATGTCGTTCGACTCCCAACTAGACATGGTCGATAGGAGTTTACAAGCCAGAGAGGCTACTTTGAGATGCCTAAAGTCTCATTTAGCTAGAGCCCAAAGTAGGATGAAGTCTCAAGCTGATAAAGGAAGGACTAGTAGGTCTTATGTAGTCGGGGATTGGGTCTACATAAAGTTACATTCTTACAGATAGACATCATTGAAATCTCATATTTTCCAAAAACTTTCAGCCAAGTTTTTTGGTTCTTATCAAATTATAGCAAGGGTGGGTTCAGTTGCGTACACTCTCCAATTACCCCCTGCCCCTCGAATTCACCCTACTTTTCATATTTCTCAGCTCAAAAAGAAGTTAGGGTCCCATATTGTTTTGGCTACCCTCCCTAAGGTTCATGTTGACGCTGGTCACATCCTCTTAACACCAGAAGCAGTTCTTGACAGGAGGATTATCATGAAGCATGGCAGACTTGCTACTCAGTTGTTAGTCAAATGGCTCAATGCGTTTGAAGATGACAACACTTGGGAGGATTATCAGTCTTTCACCCAGCGGTTTCCACATTTTAATCCTTGAGGTCAAGGATTAGATGAAGAGGGGGAGTATTGTTACATGTCAATTGATTAGAAATTGAGTTAGTCGTTAATTTTGTATTTGAGTCTGTTAAGTGGGACACGTGACTGACACGTGAGTTGTAATAGTTGTAGAGGAAGTCGGTTACAAGTTGTTATAACTGATTTGTGGACAGCTGTCCCTTTTAACATATACTCGTTGATTTCATTGTAAAGGTATCAATTCAGATCAATAAGAAATTCTCTTTCTCTCTCTCTCTCAATTCATCTTCTTCCTTGGAAGAATCGAGTTCAACTGTTCAAGAGCAACTATCAATCTTCAAGCTCTTTAGGCTTACTCAATTGACATTGTATCAATAAGTGTTGTTGGTTTTAGGTATAAAAAATCGATATAGCATAATGATTGTAGACCTAAGAAAAAAGATGTGTAGAATTGAACATCCAAGAAATCTAAGGAGAAATAAAAAGTTTAATGATCTAATTAAATAATAGTACGAGAAAAAGTAATGGTATTTACTTGGATATTATAATACTAATGGAAGTGTATTGAATCAAGAACATAGTAAAATATTTCTTTTGTCTTTCACTCATGAAAGTGTAAGCCGATACAATAGGCGCAGTAATGCGAAAAGCTTTACTTGGAGAAATAGAAGAAACATGTATCACACATGTAAAATCTGAAAAAGTCCATCTTGAGCCAAATCTTGTTTTCTAAAACAAACAAAGGATTATTAGAAAGAAAAAAAATAGGTGCAGATACACAATGAAATCTATTCTAACAAATAGAGTTAAATGCGTTGGTAGAGAAATCTTTATACCAAAACTTCATTTAAAAAAAGAATGAATTGAAGGATAAAAGTATATATGTACATATTGAATACTATATCAAATGATTAATGACGAAGATCACATGTTATGTCTAAAATTACTTTCATTCGTTGAGCGATGGTCCTTTCATTCGGCACTGTTGCATAAGGCCTAGTGATTCTTACAAAAAGGTCCAATTGATTATTTTTTGGTTAAACTTATCGAAAACCTTCCTTCAAACTTTATTAGCGTTTTGCCATAAATTTTAGATTAAATTTTGAAATATTATCTTTAAATATTCATTTGATCAAAATTTGAAAATCTAATCTTCATATACAAATAAAATTTTGAGCCTATTTTATTTTATTTTTCCAAGATAATGAGTCCAAACATTAAAAACTCAAATTTTCAAGTTTCAAGTTTGAACTTCAAAATCTAAAATTTTGCGGTAATTATTTAACAGCAATTATATAATTGCCGCTATATTATATTTAGCAGCAATAATATAATATGAATATTTATAATCAGCACTCTATAAAAAAATGTCGCTAAAAGCTTGAGAGATAATAAATACAATGACTTTAACTTAATTACCACTAAATATTTTTGCGACAACATATTATCTATAAATATATATATATATATATATATATATATATATTACTTCTAAATGTGTCTTTTTTGCTGTAGTGAACAGGAGGAATCTCCCAAATTCCATCCTTTATCATTTCATATTTTCATCTTTAAAATTCTAATAAATTTATCTTTTAATTGTATTACTGTAGACATTAAAATTTTGCGGACTCTACAAGACGTGTTAAATTCGATTGGGACTCTAGAAGGTGTGTTCAGTTTCAATTAGAATTCTTGGAGGCTACTCAACCTTAAACCCTAGTTTATGCCTATATATATGGTACTAAATTCTCTTAAAAGGCATCTCAAATATCCCATAAACTCTTGGGTATTTTTATGGATCAAGATCTCAAAAATTCCATTAAAAGGCATCTCGAGTATTCCACAAAAGTCATGGAATATTCATAGAGGTCAAATCTAAATCATCATAGTTTGAGAAATATGTCACTAACGGCCCTCGAATCATGGATAAATCTTAGGAGAGTAGAATTAAGGGAGGAACAGAATTGTACCCGCAATCTTGATGAATAAAATTATGTTTCTTCATATTTTTTTTGTGATTGTAATTTATTTTCTGTCACTTTAAAATTTGTTGCAAACAAATTGGCACGCCCAGTGGGACCAAATATGCCCCTCATCTCTTCTCTCATAAATTAAATCTGAAAATCTGAAGTTGCAAAGGTGGAAGAATGAGTACTTCAAACCTCATTTTTGAGTTTCATCAAGTCTACACTCTGACAAGCCTTGAAGCAGGGGACATTTGTAGACATTGAAATTTTGTAGGACTCTACAAGACGTGTTCAATTTGAGTTGGGACTCTACAAGGTGTGTTCAATTCCAATTAGAATTCTTGGAGGCTACTCAACCCTAAACCTCAGGCCTATATAAAGGGTACTATATTCCCTTGAAAAGACACCTCAAATATCTCGAGTATTCCACAAAAGTCATGGAATATTCATAGAGGTCAAATCTAAATCATCCTAGTTCGAGAAATACGCCACTAACGGCCCTTGAATCAGAGATAAATCTTAGGAGAGTAGAATCAAGGGAGGAACATAATTGTACCCGCAATCTTGATGAATAAAATTATGTTTCTTCATATTTTTTTGTGATTGTAATTTATTTTCTGTCACTTTAAAATTTGTTGCAAATAATTACTTCATTAAAAATTTAAAAAAAATGTCGTTCCATTAATTACAAAATTAAAGTTGAATGTATGTGGCTAAAATAAAGCAAATTCAGTGACCATTATAGAGCATCAGCTGGCCAAAGGAAAAAAGAACACAGTTATTATTCTATGTGTGTTGTTTCTTTGTTTGGGAGTGTAGGGGGGAAGTTGAGTTAATAATTGAAGACCAACCAATTATTAGATAATCAATATTTTCATCAAACTCAATGAGAGCCTAAATAAATGTTAATTAAGTTGCTTTGCTTATAGTTATCCTTGTGTTTCAAATTTATATTCAAGATTGTGATTTGTAAGCATATGGAGTATATAATATTTAATTATTTTGATAACTAACTCATCTTTCCATGCATATCAAATTCACAAAGCTTATTGGACAAATCTTTTTCTCTTAGTTTTCTATTTGGTGTCTGGTGCCCGCATTAGAGCTCCTACTAAATTTTGATTGTGTACTGCAGGATCTATTTGGGGGTACCGCTCCCAATATAATTATCTCCATACTCAGGAACCGAACATGAAACTTTTGACTAGGAATGAAGCAGTCCCATCACTGCACCAAAACTTATGTTAGGTATTGGACAAATCTTTGTTGGTGTGTTAGTGTAATGTATTAACAAAAGGAAAATGATTGATGATTTGGCCATGTGCTTTGTTAATACTCTTACTAAATATTACTTCATAGTGTAAAATAGGTGGCTATTATTGATTTTGATTTGGCCTACACAAAGAAGACATTCCAAATACTGTGATCATGATTTAGAAGCCACCAAGATTGTTTTACTTATTATAGCTCTGAAAATTCCTTTTTAGTATTGAAATTGACAGCCACTGAACTAAGAAAAAGAAGCTAGCTGGTTATTTTGTAGTTTTCTACTTCGGCCAAAATAAGGAATCAAGGTAGGATAGTATTACACGATCCGTCCATTTTTATTTATTCAGTATCGATTTGTCACATCCTTAAAGAATAATAAATAGAAGGACAATTATACTATGTTATCCTTTAAATATAATAAATTCAATGTTATGACAAATGTGTTGGGAAATGACTATAGTTAGTAATAAAGATAAATTAGGAATTAAGTGATAAATTATCTCTTGATTTTTCTAAACTAGATAAGTAAAAGTATCAGTTATTTTTACTATGATGGACAAGTAAAAATGGACGAAGAGAATACATTGAACTCCAAGAAAATTAAATGTTTGAAAATTTCATACTAATGAGTGTGTTTGACTAAGCTTATAAATTGATCCACCTAACACCATATGGTTCCCACTTATAAACCCAAACCAGTCAAATTTCATAATAGACTAATTTTTCTTACTATTTTCCCTGATTATTTTTTCAAATTGTCATCTAAAGGAAGTTTTCAATGCCACACTCTTCATGAGAAGAAAGATATCTTGATCGACAACCATAACGTTTTAATACCTTCTGGCAAGCAATCATCGGTCACAAATAAAAATAGTCATTTGCTATGTCACTATCATAGACACTTCTAATTTCTTTGGAGATTCTGAATGCAACAATTTATAAAAACAAATTACTACAAGTCTATAGTAAAATAAGTAAGATCACTTTTTATAACATTATAAATTCAAATTGGGTTCTACGTACCACAATTCATTTATTTATAGATTTTTCTTTCAGACAAAAAGTCCGAGCCAATATTTATGAGGTTAGGATGAATCTATAGGATGTTAAGTAGACCCACCCCTAATAATAATATAAAGAAACACAAAGAAAAATTCAAAATAAAGATCCAATGTCCAAAAAGGAAGAGAAAACGAAAGTAGAAACTTACCCTTTTGGCAGGTTTAGAGCCGTTTTGACACCCATCATTTCGAGTATTGCAATATGCCAACTCCAAAAGCTTAAAAACTAAAAGCCAATAGCTACGAAAAGGGTTATAGTTAAATCCCAATCACTCATATCTAATGTAATCCGTTGCAACAATATTGAAGCAAAATCGAACATTGAAGTTTCACCGATCAAGGTTATGATGAAATGGATAGAATCTCTCAATCTTGTAATTAGAAATTTTAGTTTTAAGCCCAGAATGTACAAAAAGATCCCATTAGAGAGTGTTTCTTCCTAACTAGACCTTATATTGCGTGACAGTCTTGACCTCAATACGGATACCAGACATCGACTAAAAGTCAAGAATAAAAGATGAAAGTTTCCTAGAAATGACGCATGGTGTCTTCAAAAAGTGTTTGATCTTGAATTTTTCTTCCTGGTTAATAAAAATAATTAAAAAATAGTCTTAACTCGAAAAAATTGTTCGTAAAACTTTTGTTTCTCATCACGCATAAGTTTTAGTTTTTGCCCAGAACTTGTAGTTTATGCCTATAAAACAAAACTTGTGGTCAATTGAGCAGGTTCACTAGTCTTAAAATATCCCGAATATCTGTCATATATGCAAAACTAATTTATGTCCGCAACTCAAGCCTGATGAACAATAAAAAATTTTATCTATGTTATCCAAAAGGCATAAGTTCTGGCTTTTGCCTATAAGAAAGAAGTTGTAGTCAATTGAACAAATATCAACTTGTGCTTTATAATCAAAGCTAATTTATGTCTGATGGGCATAAAATTTTCAAGCGGAGCCAATAAAAATAATAATCAAGACCACCTATAAGGGGGGCATTTTGTGAACTTAACTCTGCTTAGCTTATGCAAATGATTCGGCCCAAAATTGGGTCCATGTTCAATTCACCAAGTTTACATGTCCGAAGTAAATTGACCTAGCTAAAGATAAAGATTATCATGTAAAACTCCACATCCTTAAATCCACTAAAACTTATAAAATACCGCTAACACAATGTTTGAATATTCCTGTAGATTTGTCAAGTTTGAGGTTCAAATTGCAACGGATCAAACAAATGAAACAGAAAGCTGTACTGCTAGGGAGATTATTCAATAGTTGCAAGGGAAATAATCGTTTTAGCTGCAAAGAAGCGTCACAGTTGATTACGTTGTTTGTTAAAAACATGTAGTCTCCAAACAGCAGAGCCACAGTTTTCTTCCATGGAATAGTTTCACTGCTGAGTTCAAAATGAAAGAGAAAATGGAGAACTAAGCATCACTAATGACGAATTGACGGTAAAATGATAGAACATGAGAAACTGGACAAGGCAAAACACGCCTTTTCTTGCAATACCCAACAAATAACTTTCAAAACAATGCAGAAAGAACTTTGCTCGTATATCTTAGCAATGAATGAGCAACCATTGATCATATACCACTAATCTGGACAAATTTTGAGCTGGAAAGTCATTTACAAGAAATGTATGTGAAATACAGAAGATGAAACTCCAAGAGATTTTACATCTCAATGTTGTTATTCTCATACCTATTGGATGTACAGTCTTCATAGGAAGGTCATAAATACAGTTGTGTAGAATGATGTCATAGCCTCGGGATATATTTCAGTCCTGTCAAAGAGTAGAACAACTAATTCAGCATATGCTCTCACCATTATATACTGATATAGTAATGATATTGATGCAACATGAAAGAATGTCCATTCAAATTAACATACTTCTTCACAAGAGAGTAAAGAATCCTTAGATAAAAGGATCTACACTGTTAAAACCCTTCAAAATCCCCTGCCGCACCCGTGTTGATACGACACGATTTGGGCGTGGAAGTGGAATCCACACAGATTTGGTCAACTTACTTTACATGCTTTAACTACATTTATGACCAAGAAATATAGATCGAGTTGGTATTGGGTTGATTTTTGGGTTTATGTATATACAATTATACATATAGTTATATAAAATAAGAGAACACTTTCTTATTACACGAGATAACTTATGAATAAAATGTTAGGTGTTTATAAGAAATTAAATTTTATTAGTTTTAATTCAAAAACTTTAGTTAATCAAAATATATTCTTATATGAGTATATATGTCGTAATAGACATCAATTGGTCGTATGTCAGCATCAGAATCCGCACTCAGATTCATATCCCGGAATCTTAAAATTTATGTAATGAAGAATCTGACCTCTAGATCTGCAACTGTTACCTTCCGAGCAACATAGATAAGGATATTTGGCCCAAGCAGGAGCTAAGATGACTTTTGACCCAAAATGTGGGCCAGTTATGACACCTATGCATATGTTTTGCATTTAGAAGTCTTAAATACATTTTTTAGTAAAATCAACAAGCGGCGAAAAGGATTAGTACCAGCCACCAAACAAAGATGGAAGACAGCATGGTCAAGGAATAACGAGGATGGCAAGCAAAAAGGAAAAAGACCGAGGAGGTTAGAATACAACAGAAAAAGACGATTAAATACAAAGAGCGAGCTAGCATGGTTGACTCAAATTTTGCAAGTTTTCAAAGTGATATTTTGATCTTCTCTGGAGTAACATTATGAATCATAGTATACCCAACAAGATTAAGAACAAAGTTCTCACTTCATTATGCAAAGTCGACAATCAACCTAAACATGCAGAATCATGTGCATGAAAATTTTGACTAAGCAAATCAAGGATATATATAGGAATACTCTTCATGCCCTTTTGCTTCCCCAAAACCACTTCTTGTGGTGACTTTGTTATGTTATCAATTCTCTTTGAGAAATTCATTCATCAATGAGAATATAATGATATCTAGCATTCATGTTATCCTACTTTTGCTTGATGCCCAGAATGTTAAAAAAAGCCATAGCAGCCTGATGCTTGTTCCCAACGTTTAAAATGTTCTATGCAATATTTATTATTAAATATAAATGTGAATGAAGTCCATGAATCTAAAGAAGAGAAGATTAACCTTGAGAGCAAAGAGTTTAACACCATCTTGGACCGATTGGCCCACTTTGACTTCAAGCCCTCTTACATAACCATTAGCTGGTGCTTTCACGACATGCTACTCATAGACAATGTAAAGGGCAGCAAAAGCAATAAATTAGAACCAGCCAAAACAATTAAGCCACTCAAGAGATGTTAATCTTAAGCTGTGGTTGTAATATACACACCTCCATCTTCATTGCTTCTAATACCAACACAGGTTGTCCCTGCTGAACTTTCTCCCCATCCTTCACCAATACTTTAACCACTAGCCCAGCCATGGGTGCAATCACAGTGCCGGAAGGATAAGATGTCGCCACCCTAGCAGGCTTGTCTATTGTTTCGTCGTCGTCATAGATTTCGAGGCCCATCCTTTGTTTAAAGTGATGTTGAGAGTCGCCATGCCAGATGTGAATATGCTCAATTTGATCCTGCAAAAATGGAAGTTTGGCTAACTAAATTTGGATAGGTTTTTTCCTTGGCAATCACTGCATTCTTGATCAAGGGGCATCAGATTCTCATGAACCAAGACTAAATGTGCTAAAGATATGCAAACCCTTTATTTTTAGTCCAAATTGTATTTAGTGGACTAAGTTGCACCATTCCAACACTCCCTGGAAAAAATCTACACCTAGGATCACTAGAAGGTTAATCTTTCTCTCTTCTTTTTTCTTTTTCATTAGTTAGACTAGATTGAAAATGGTGTTAGAAACCAGTATTCTTAATAGCAAAATGCGCCCAAAAAAAAGTCCATAGGGCCTGAGGCAAAAAGGGAGAAGACAAGTGCATGCTTCTTTGAAGCGAAGTGCACAATTCACAATCTTAAACAATACCTAATGTACATAAATTTAGTGCTATAATGGATCACATTGTTGTGCAGTGTTAGGCATTTTAATAACTCCAGCCTCAGCCTAAACATAGTTGTGTACTTGTCAGTCAATATGTATGCCAGGGGCCCAGGACAGCTTGAAGATAAGGACCTGAAATATAAGGTGTTACCTTGGAGTAAGCTGCCAAGCAGACATTCAGGCTTAGACCATCCACTTCAACTCTGTAGTCATTGTTGCTTAGTTGTGTCACTTGGATCTCCAAACCAGGGGAATTGCTTTCTCCTGTCTAAAGATATAGATTATTTTGCTGCAAATGGAAAAACTTAAAGGCAAAAACAAGCTCAACTGTAGTCATTCTGTTATATCAAACAGAGAAATTATCATTACCTCAACTAGGTATTTCCCATCTGGCAAATAGGTGATGGAGACTGTTAAAAGATTTGAACCGCTGATACTGTATTGATTCTCCCATTCAAGATCCACTGTTCGCTTAGCAAAATGATTGATTCTGAATGGAGGATTACCATACCACAAATGAAGGCCTCCTGCTTAAGAGAACATATCAATAAACTATGCATCAGCTGTCCGTACTAAAGCACGCCTTTGATAAACACAACAGGATATTAGTATTCACCAGGAGCCTTATCCTTCAATGTTGCAAGTTCATTTTGGCAAATGCATGCAGCTACAATGGATGCAGCATGTTTGGCAGCACTCTCAGCTTTTTCCGCTGATATTGAATTGGAACCGTCTATGAACAGATCATCCTTGTACCGCTCAATAAAATGAGTTTCTACTTCACCATTTTGAAAAGCACTATGACTGGCAAGCTTAATGATAAAGTCTATATTGGTGGGTAAACCTGCAACCTTCATTAAATGAGCAGTGATTAGATCTCAAATACTAGAGTATTCTTCATTATAAACTATTTATTCTGAATCAATACCTGCAAAACAGGTCAACACAAAAAAAAAATCATACCTGAAACTTTGACAAGCAATCCTTCATTTTTATCAGTGCTGAAAGGCGGTCCTGTCCCCATACTACTAGCTTTGCAATCATGGGATCATAATGCATGCTTACTGTGTCCCCTTCCTCCACTCCAGTCTCAACTCTAACTGCAATTATGTATTAAAGTCATGCGAGTGCAAAATATACAGCTTAACAATAGTTAGCAATTTGCATAATCAGAAAAGCAAATAAACTGATAGATGATAAGCAGAGAATCCTCTATGGGCTAGGCTCAGAACTTCATTAAACTATAGCAACTAGCTTTAGTAAATATGTTATTGTATCAGTCAGAAAACTGTTGAATCAGCCACTGATGCTTGTGTAACAGGTAGGCAGCAGTGCGGCCCTTCCCCAGACCCTGCATGAACCTGGGATGCTTCGGGCACCGGGCTGTCCTTATTTTATCAGCCAGCAAATTGAGCAACCTAGCTTGATACTTCAAAGGCCGTGAAGTAATTGACTACTCGCTGTTGAAGAACTTTTGGCTAGGCAGTGTAAAAGGAAATCCAGCTGGGGAGAGGCCCTAATTTTAGTTCTGAGTCAAATGATTCCATATAACAATTTTGACATAAAAACGCTGATAGATCTCCCAGAAATCCATTCATACATTTTTTCTGAGTGGATGGAGTTTTTAGATAGCAATTCATTTTTTATATGTAACAGCAACTCTTCAGAAATGTGAGAATGGGTAGCAAGTGCTGGTATTCCTATATAACACCAAATAAGCAGTTAGGCATCTGGTGGTACATTTTGCAGCTATGGTCATGTTTTTTACATGGAAACTTGTTTCACATATAAGATTTGATGCTAGTAGAGTTAGAAAAACAATCCACACAAGTCAAGGAACAAAGTGTAGTTGATATAGTAAAAAAGTTAAAAGAACTGCTAACATATCTTGCATCCCTCTGGAAAAATTGAGGGTTCTATCATGTTTCCTCAGTGGCAACCCACTTAAAGGAGGCCTAATGTAACATTTCATAAATAAGATGATCATAGTATGGATCCGCACCTGCTGATGTAGCTGTAACAGGACAATAATGATGAAGAACACCAGTTGCTGGAAGAAATCCTTTTGGAACATTTTCAGCATAAATTCGGGCTTCAAAAGCATGACCTGGCATCAAACTGACAAACATTAGCATCTACGAATTCTCCCATATGCTTTAGATTAACATTAACTTAAAACTCCTAAATTTGATTCCAGTAATAAGAGTATCCCGCAGCAGTTTACTTCAGAGAACATTTTTCATGAATGAATTCCACTGATAAATTATATTAAGCTCATATTGTGCTAGTCCAAGTTTGAAATGGGAAACTTTCCTGAACCATGTCCATGCACTGACTACATTAATGAGAAGAAACTTTTTGTTATAATGAAACACATTTCTTTCCATGGGTTAAGGGGTCGTTTGGTTGTTGGTTAGAGTTGTACATGTATTAGTAATGCAGAGGATAGAGATTAGTTATGAGGGAATATATGTACCATTTTGTGCAGAATAGTAGATAGAATAACTAATTTATGGATAACTAAACCCTGCATAAAAGGGGGAGCTCCTAGGGAGAGGTAAGAAGAAACCTCATTTGCTTGCTGGTTAGAGTTGTACATGTATTAGTAACACAGGGATAGAGATTAGTTATGAGGGAATTTATATATTATTTCATGCAAGTTCTATTTTTACCCCTTCCTAGGAGCTCCCCCTTTTATGCAGGGGTTTAGTTATTCATATATTAGTTATCCTATCTTCTACCCTGCATAAATAATACATAGATTCCCTCATAACGTATACAGGTATTAGTTATGTGTTTTGTAAATAGGTAACCTAACACAGTACTTGGTGTGCTGAATTTTATACACAGTAACTAAAATGCTACCAAACATGGTACTAGTTATGTTGGTTTTACTACATGAATAATTCACCTCCTAACCAACAATCAAGCGAAAGTACTCGATTTGGATTGTGTTGTTGAAGACTATAGAAATGTCAATACCACCCAAAAGTTATGCTTTTCATTGAGCGTTACTGGATCCAGTTATGCTACAAAGATGGTATTATATTAATCAAGATTCAAGGCATCACTTCCAGTAAATGGTTCTCAATTTCAGATAAGCCTTTGAGTCACTGTCGATATTATGACATTAAAATAAGTTTCTGTTTTATCTTATTTGAAAAAGAACAGACATATCAGTTAAACTTATGTGCAAGTGGTTGTTCTAA
Source organism: Solanum acaule (assembly GCA_036250505.1). Lineage (NCBI taxonomy): Eukaryota > Viridiplantae > Streptophyta > Magnoliopsida > Solanales > Solanaceae > Solanum > Solanum acaule. Next base: position 15,145 of record JAJOOR010001670.1, read on the forward strand.
TGATTCAAGTATTTATCCCTTTTTTAAGATAAGAAATTTCATAAAAAGACCATGTTGGTGCAAAAAGAAATACAGTACAATCTGTACTTATGACTCTGCTCAAGTCATTCATCACTTTCCACCAAGTTTGACCAGCTATCCTACAACATGTTATTTATCTCTTTACATCAAAAAATACAAGTGAAATAGAAAAGATCTATAAATATTTTCTACTCCATTCTCACTATTCTATGAGACAACCTCCAACTTTAACTTAAGGGCAATGTCAACAAAACTTTTAAGCTACAGTATGTAATGGAACTAAATTTCTTTGAGTCTAAGCAATTTTCAAATTTACCATCCAGGGACCATAAAATCCTAAGCAAACTTTTACATTCCAGGGAAGTAAAAGGAACATTATATATTAAGAATCATTCTATCGAATAGTATGCAGTCTTTATATCTAGGTAAATAACTCTAGCTTCGTCCAGCAGATCCTACCGAGCAAGCACTTTGCATAAATCTATTAGAGACAGTAAAGCAAGTTAACCAGTGTAAACTCTAACCTGAAAATGGCACCTCTGACTGAGTCAAGGGAAGAGGCTCCCCATTTGCAACACGTATTTGCCACTCTACAAGATCTTGACCAACAATCATCTCTGTAACTGGATGTTCAACCTGACAGAGAATGATTATATCCTCTGCTCTACTGCTACAAGAAGGGAAGGGCATAGACTAATCAAAAGTACCTGAAGACGGGTGTTCATCTCCATAAAATGAAATTGTCCAGATTGTGTATCAACTATAAACTCAACAGTTCCAGCACTGTGGTAATTGACTGCCTTCAAACATAATGGAGGGGGGATGTCAGGTGAGGAGTAGCAATTGAGAACAATACTGAAAAAAGATGTCAACAGAGAACAGACAGCACCAGGGATAGTGATACTAATTGATCAAGAATTAACTTTATCATAACAGAAGCTCTATAGGAACTGAATACTACAACCACACTTCACACAAGAGCGAGCGAGAGGGGAGGGGGGAATATTTCAATACACGATAGAGAGAGAAAATGGAGATATTCGTTTTATTGGTCATCTAATGGCAGTATGGTAGAATGCCTTTCAAACTCAAATCTCCTTACAAAAATAAAGATAACGAAATTACTTAGCAAAAAAAGGAGAAACTAATTACTAATCAAAGATGCAGGTTAACCTCAGCAGTCAAATATGGCTCTTAATTCACTACTATCTATATCAAGCTTCATCCTTGTTTTAGACAAGAACTGGAACTATCATATAACACGATGCTGAGCTAGCATAATCCAATCCCCTAGTGCAGATAAAAGCTTTAACAGTCTGAACTTCAAGTCAATAAAGCCAATGACCGTTTTTTTCCATGCTAGCCGTAGAATACATTGCTTTATTTGTAAAACAAGGAATTATCTGCACATGGACCTCTACCCTAAAATTTTATCCCTCCTGCTCTTCAGAAAGGAAAATACACACAAAAATGCCCTTCATCTGTTACCGCCTAAGCATACCCTTTGCCTTCTGCTACCAACTGATATGCACCCAGTTTGGTAATATTACCTCCTAGCATTAAAATTGTCCAAATGCTGCCCCTCCAGAAGTGTACACTTTTCCACTTCTCCTTTGTGACGTGATACTATTTCTTGCATTAATCAGACATACAAACACAATTACAGATATTTATTCCAAAGACATCTTCACTTGAGTTTTTCTGAGAAGGAATAGTGTAGTTAAGACGTACGCAAAAAGGCAATCTACAGATTGCAACCTCAAGGTGCTTCATCTCCTAAGGCTTGGTATGAAGCACTCACCGATTCTTTGATTCAAATGGGGTTCCAGATGGCTGAGTCTGATAATTCTTTTTTTTGTTCTACACAATTGTGAGTTACTATTTATATTTTGATATATGTGGATGACATCATACTCACCAGACGTAATGAAACACTCATTCAACAAGTCAATTACCTCTCTTTCCAAAGAGTTTTTTCTTAAATATCTTGGTTTACTGGACCATTTCTTAGCCATGAGGTAAAAGGATGCAAAAACGGTTTGTTCCACAATCGATCCATGCATATGGAGGTGGTGTTACATGACATTCTGATGTAAGAACACAAAGGCATTCAGTCACCCATGAGCATGTCTGCAACACTACAAGTTGGTGAGGAGCCTCCAAAACTGATGGCAACGAGTATAGGAGTGTGCTTTATAAGCTTTAGTACCTTTTGTTTACCAGACCTAACATCATATATTCAGTATACAGGCTTACTCAGTTCAACACCTCACTTTCTATGGTTTACTAGAAGGCAATTAAATGTATCCTTCAATATCTAAAAGAAACATCAAGTATGGTATTCATACTTCCCACAACAATTGCTTGCGCTCTATGCCTATGTAGATGTTGATTGGGCAGGTGATATCAATGATAGCCGTGATCTCAATGTTGTCAAAGGCGCATGTAAGCCCTGAAGTGAGCTCAAAATGTCTTAGAGTGTTTTGCCTCGCTTAATCTGCAATTCAGTATCGTCATCAAGGCTCTAAGACATACTTTTCCTTGCCGATGAGAGTTTCCGGAAGATGCGACAATAAACAATTGACATTTCACTTTATCATAAAAAAACAATTTCTTTGTCCATATATTTTTTATTCTTGCTTATAATTATTAGTCTTGGACTAATATACATATTTGTATTTTTTTTCCTTCATTTGAGCCTATTTTCATTAAAGCCCACACTTCATTTGCGCTTTGTGCTTAAAGCCCCAACAAACCTTAGAGCTTTATTGCGCTTTTTGCTTTTGATAACATTGCTTGATCTCTGATTACATTTTTTATCGAGGCACAACGCCTATTTCCTAGTGTTCTAGTAAGCAACTACTACTCCTGCTCCTCCTCCACTGAGGCTGAGTATCGTCCGGTAGCTTCTGCATTGTCTTAAATGAACTGGATCACCCACTTGCTCAAGGACCTTCATGTGCTGCTCTCTGCTCCTACAGTACTTAGTGATAACCCTTGGGGTCACGTACATTCCAAAAATCTAGTACGTCATACCAAAATGAAGCACCTTGAGGTTGATCTTCACTTTGTTCGCAACCAAGTACACAATGGCCTAATCCGAGTATTCCTTGTCCACTCCACTGAACAACTTGTAGATCCACTCACCAAACCATTGTCCAAGCCCACCTTCTAGCGCATGGTTCCTAAGTTAGGTGGTGTATCTTCACAAGTTCACACCTAACTTGAGGGGGGTATAGTAGTGTATGTACTACTCATCACTTGTACATTTGGATGAGTCCTACTGCTCAGCACTTGTTGTGCATTAGGATGAGTCCTCTTTAGTTATTTTAGGCTTTAATTTCCTATTCACAATATTTTATCATTCAGTTAGTTTGTTTCCATATTGTTTATCTGCTCCTAGATTCTAGGAGTTAGCTTAGCACAACTTGTTTCATTTCCTTTGTATATAAACTCTTTGAGCTCATTATATATACACATTTTTTCATTCTACTTCTCTACAATTATAGTTGTTTGCCTCCTTATATGGCCTTGGGCAATCGTCACCTCATGAGCTAACTTTTGGGTTAAATTAGACCCAAGGTTCATTTCGTCACTGTCATGTTTAAAGTAATTGATGAGACTCGTATACATGCATTACACGATAAATGCTTTATGATAGTTAAAGATGAGAACACATTTTTCTTGATTTCAGATAATCTGTCTCCGACAAGAAAAAGTAAAGGGTATTTAAAAACTAACCACCAATAAACTTGACAATTTCGAGTAGACTATCTAATCTAAAAACAGACAAATTCATCTGACCTTAGCAGCAGATACAGCTGCTTGACCCAGATGGGAGCGGAAGTCAGAGCTCACATTAGGCTGCGTATAACAAAGTTTTGTCAACCTTTTAAGACACTTCAAGAGAAATAAAGAAAATAGTAACAAAAAAGTCTTACAGCTGGAGCTTCTTCTATTATCTTCTGATGTCTTCGCTGCACACTACAATCTCTCTCATAGAGATGTATTATATTACCTTGTTTATCCCCAAATATCTAACAAAATAAATGTAAGCAACCTAGAATTATATTTATTAAGTATGAAAAGGGGCAAGGCAGGAGAATACAACAACTACAACTAATATGTCTCAATCTCAAGCTAGTTAAGAGGGATTTTTTTAATTCTTTCTTTCCCCCAACTACTTAAGGTTAGCTATTAATCTAACTAGCAAGAAAACAAAAATGGAAAGGACCAAGCAGTCTATCAAAACATAACAAGAGCTACCTGGACTTCTATGTGTCTTGGTTTAGTAATATATTTCTCCAGTAGGATTGTACTTATACCAAATGATGCAGCTGCCTCACGTTGGGCCCCCAAGAATGAGTCCGCAAACTCATTTGGGCTCTGAACAATCCTCATACCCTGATGCAAAACAGGTTAGTAGACATTATTTTCTTTTACTATAGAACACGATAAACAAGAGCATTTCTTCAGATATACTTGAGCTATCCTGTTGGCATTATAAGATTTCTTCTTATAGTGAAATCTTTAATAGAAATGGCCATACACAATAGGATTGAATTGCAAAATTTGTAAGCTAGAAGTTAAGTTTGTTTTCCTTCAGCAAAATAAGTAGTACGTTAACAGAAGGCAGACCTTCCCTCCACCTCCATGGGTTGGCTTAATTAAAATAGGATACCCAATCTTGTCTGCTTCCAACTTCATAAGGTCAATATCTTGCTCATCACCATGATATCCAGGCACAAGTGGAACCCCAGCTGCACCCATTATTCTCTTTGAAGCACTGATGGAAATATCCAGAGAAAGAAAAGAAATAAGCATAATTTGTCAGCATCCAATTGCAGCAACATACTGCTAAATTAAAACTTCACTGAAAGGCTAGCACTTGGCAGTCAAACTGCATTAGAATGTGTTGCAATGTGACAGATCACTTCATAGAACTGCATGCCAGAAACGCTAGTAGGTCGATGAAATGTGATTGAACGTTTGCATATAGACACTCTCTAAGCCATTGCTTAATCAATATGGGAGTAGCTGAAAATATAATTCACACAGGTGATATAGGACTAACATTTTAAGTCTGGCATGAATTATTGCCATGTTCCATGTTAGTTGCACACAGGACCTTTGCAAATGCGGAGCTTAGCCCCATGAAACACACTTGAGGCTAAAATCAACTTTAAAAATCAATTGCTATGCATAGACATCCACTAATGCTTGCTTCTACGCATAAATCAACATCCCCGTCTCGCACAAACACTAACAGCAATCATATTAATCCCAATGTCACAGTCAGCAGTTTTTAAATAGCCAAAATGCATGCAGTAGATGCAAATTTCTGTCTGGTGCAAACAGACTCTCTCTGTCCCTAATTACTTGTGCACTTTTCCTTTTTTAGTTGTCCCTAATTACTTGTCCATTTTGACAAATCAAGAAAGGACAAATTTTTTTACCTATTATACCCTCAATTAATTACTCTGAAAAATGTAGAACTTCTTAAATATCTTAAGTTTTAAATTCATCCACTTTATAATTAATAGGGATAAAATGGTAAACTTACTATGTCAATCATTGTTTTCTTAATAGGTGTGTCAATTCAAAAGTGGACGAGTAATTAGGGACAAGGGGAGTAATACCCATTTATTCAAGTATTAATGCAGCCAGTTTGCATTGGTGAGATCCTAAATTTAAATCAACCATATTGATACAAAAGCGGGAAGTAATGAGATGAAACATGATTGTCCATGCTCAAAGGAGGGAAAAACTGAAAATTCATAAACAAAAGAAATGAGAAGAACAAACACGGAGCTTCCCTTCTTCCCATTACAGTAGACTTTTAACCTAATTCTTTCTCCTGCTGAAATAGAAAAAGGGTATGAGCAACTTCCTGAGATGATTCATAATCCAAATTCAAAGTTGTGCCTTTTTATCTCCCTCGCAAATTAGAACTAGCCATTTGAATGCTGTTGTAGCATAAATCAACTTGATAAAAAAACAAGTGGAATACATAGGCATAACATGATAGCAAGTGGAATGGAAATCAACCTTTTATCACCCATGTCACGGATTGCAGATGCAGGAGGTCCAATAAATAAGAGATTCTCATCCTCACAAAGTTGAGCAAAATCAGCACTTTCAGATAAGAATCCATAACCTGGGTGGATAGCCTAATTATAAAATAAACAAAATATAAACAAGAGATCCTCTCTGAATGTTTACATGTTGGCAATCATTTAATCAGCAAAACTTTAATTTAAAAATGTGACAAATTTAAATGTGAATCATGGAATTATCACGAGTCGAACAAGGAAAAGTAAAAGTCTACAGATTTCATAGAAACAAGTATGTTCATTGTATTAACTAGTTTTTTTTTGGAGTTCATGTCAAGTGGCAAGAAAGGCCATGTTTTCTTCTTAAGAAATAAGATATTTGAGGATGCACCATAGCATCACTAAGTTTAGCATCTAGTCCCATTGAACTATACATTAAGACATAGCTGGATCTGATGCACTTACTGACTAGTGTGCAATGTAGTGCACCTGTCAAATATTTCCATATGTTGGATAACTAGGTAAAAGAGAATCATGGAATTGTATCTTATATCTCCTTTAAAGAAAAGGTAAAGTCAGTTATTTCTAGAGATGTACACCAATATTTCTTCATAACTGTGGTATCCATGTCAACTTGTGCGCACCTCCACTAATTCCACATATACCCACCACCTCCCACAAGCAACGAATACTAGGTAACTTTGTTGACCAAGGCTAGGATGTACATTGCTAAATACAACAATGACTTGAAACACATATCTCCACCATTAAAGGTAAAATGATAAGCATTGCTTTCACATCCGACTTTTAAACCATTACGGTGCCCAAAAGTTAAAAAAACAAGCATCTATATTACACACACTAAAATCATGTTTGATATAACTAATGTATGAAAATTCTTGCTTGAAGAATACAGTTCTGTCACACACTAAATAATATAACTATTGTATCAAAGTTCTTGCTTGAAAAATACAGTTCTGAGACAACTGAAAAGAACAGATGGAAAGAGTAAGGCCCAGAGACACACTAAAATCATGTTTGATCAAAAGCTATTCTGAAAAATGCTTCTGTCCTAGCTGTAATATCGCTTTTCAATCACCCAAAAGATCATCATTACTCATATTGACATATGCCTAGAATTACATTTCTGAGTTTTAACCACGAATTCCATTGGTACAAACTAGTCAAACATGGTTAATATATTCATCTTCTCTTCGTTCCCTTTTTCATTTTGGAATTTTCCTTTTTTTTCCTTTTTTGGTGGGTGGAGAGGGTGAATCCATTGGTCACCTACATAATGCACTCCTGCTCAGTAAGTACTTATTGGCCTTGAACTTTTTACAAATGAATGAAATAAATCAATTATGGTAGTGCAGAAAAGTTTGAAATATTACATAGTGCTGTCATATAACAGACCTATATATACATATCAATCATTGCAAAATTAATAGTAAATATTAGCATAAATGATGACTCTAGTGTCTTAACAGCACAGAACCCATAAATATTAGCGAGAACACATTATTATTATTACTCCCTATGTCTCAATTTATGTGGCAGGATATAAATTTCAATAGTGAACCAAGTTTCTCTTTTATATATATTTTAAGTTATTAATTATGATGATTTGTAGCACTTTTTACATAGTTTTCAAATATACAAATTTTATTACAAAAAGTTTAAAGCTTCTTTGTCCAAATTAATGATTTAGAAGTTTGAATCTCAAAATTCCAACTGTACCACACAAACTGATCTCACACTTCACATTTCAATTAGAAGCCAATGAAAGTGTCCAAAAATACTCAATCAATTCATTACATAATCGAGTAAGAAAATCGAAAGAGCATTATCATATACCTGAGCTCCAGATTTATTAGCAACTTCAATAATAGCAGAAGAATTCAAATAGCTCAAACGAGCAGGAGGAGGACCAATACGAAAAGCCTCATCGGCGGATTTCACATGTAAGCTATCTCTATCCGCATCACTGTAAACTGCAACAGTACGAATCCCTAATCTCTTAGCAGTTCTAATAATTCTACAAGCAATTTCACCTCTATTAGCTATGAGTATTTTCTCAATCCGTTGATTATTCGAACTCTTTATCGCCGGCGTCGTGGCGTAAAGCGATGATTGTTGAGAAATGTAGGGTTTTGTGTGTACTTTTCGCCGGAGTATGAACGCCACCATCGACATTGTTTTATGAAGAGAAATGGTTAGCTTTCCTAAAGGAAAATGACGGTGAAAGAGAATTTAAAGATGAATTTTGTTTCTTTACTAATTTAAGAAAGAAGTTTAATCCAATATGACGTGGAGATGTTGTGGCGATTGCCGTGCTCGTTTTAAATTCAGAGTACTGGCGAATGGGATAAGATTTGACAACGATATTTGTTCTGCTTCTACGAAAGGATAAATAAATAAATAGATAATTTATTATTTTATATGTATTTTATTTAAATTTTTTATATATTAATAATTTAAAATGATTTTTAAATTTATTAAGTACTTATTAAAGATATATCAAATCAAACATGTAAACATGGGCAAAGTATTCAGGTCATGTTTATTTTTGTACTCTAAAAAAAAATTATTTTTATCATTCGTTATATTATCATCCAACTTTAAGGTTATATTTATCATGTGATTCTTATGCTTAAATTTTCTCTATGCAATCGTTTCTATACAAACAAACATGAAAAATTATATATATCCTATTTCACATTAGATGACGATTATATTAAGAACTAATACAGATTTTAACACTCCATCCAATTTTTATCTCTAATTTTGACTCACAAAATTCATCAAGTATTTTATTCAAAAATAGGTAGACTTTTTTACAAATATTCTACACGTGCATATTTTATCAATGGTTTCAACTAATGGAGAAGGTGAGGTGAGGTTCAACAATGGAGATGGAAAATTCGAGTTGGTTTATGAAAGTTGTATGATTGTTACGAGGTGGTTATTGGTGATGAACGGGAAGAATTCGCGGTTAAATTTGATGCAATCAACAGAATGCTTTTATATATCTAAAATATTTAATATTGTTAGGGATATATTTATTGGTGGATATGTTTCGATGGTTTAAGAGGATGTTTCAATTTTTCGATGGTGACAAAGATTTGACGATTGATACTCAACGACTGCAGCAATAGAAAGCCTAAAAGTTGAGTCAGATTTAATCAAATTTAGGACATGATCTTGAATTTATTTTAATTAGTGGGTTGAGTTTAACTCCGCGGGCAAGCCAATTCTTCAAGCATTTAGAGTCATCAACCCTGCAATTTATTATATTTTAAAATAACAATTTTGTTAAATACTTAGTTAGCTTTTGTTAAGGACCAAAATCACATGCTTCAAATAATTGAAGATCAAATGTACATAGTCAAATGACACATGAACTAAAATTAAAACTATACAATAATACAAAGACTAAAACCATTATTTCCCCTATTAACCTACCATCTCTCACCTTTCCCTCTTCTTTCCTCACATTGTTGAAATGATTTCTTATGAATGTGCTCAACACCAATAAGCAACAACCTAATGTGATAAAAACAAAGGAGGCTACTAGACTTGAACTCGCTACCACTGAACCAAGTCTTTAGCTTATTTCGAGGGGGGTTCATTATTAAATTTATACATGTAAATCAATAAATCTATCATATATATACAGTGTAATTTTTTGACGAAAAGGGTTCGGATGAACCCCCTTCGCTCCATGCAACTTTGTCCCTGCTTAACACGATTCAAGTATTGATAGTGTACTATTTAAAATACGAAAAATGGTCAAAATACATTTAAACTATGCTAAATTAACATAAATGCCCTCCATTTAGTTTGGTCTAAAAATACCCTTGTCATCAATATCTTGGTCCAAAAATGCCCTTGTTGTTACTTAATAGGTTAAAAATGTCTTTTTTTCAAAATAAATATATTTTTTATTTTCTTTTTAACACATTTTTTCTAATAATATTTTTTATTAGCAAATGTTTATCTTACTTCAATTCGGGGAAATAGAAAAAATTATTTCTTATTTTATTATAATTATTTTTATCGTTATATAAATAAAAAATAATGATGAATTTACTATGATCTTATAAGTTATATATATGATATGTATTATCCGTTAAAAGGGTTAATGAAGTTATTATATTTTAATTGATAAAATGAGGTTAAGAAGAAAAAACATATTTCCTACATATTTATTAGCTAAAGTGATTCTAAAAGAAAGGAAACAAGAATATGGTTCTTTAGTGATTTTTATTAGGAACACAGTGTGTTTAAAAAAAAAGAAATATTATATTTATTGGAAAATAAACATTTTTTATTCATTTAGTAACTATAGGGGTATTTCTTTACCAAACTATCAACAACAAAAGCATTTTTGGACCAAAATATTAACGGTAAGGACATTTTTGAATCAAACTATAAACGAAAGACATTTTTGTTCATTTCATATAGTTTAAGGATATTTTTATCCCTTTTTCATTTAAGATATTACCATGAATCATGATAGTATTTATCTAATTTTTAATATTATTATTTTACTAAATAATAATTATATTATTATTGTGATTTTTCATTTTTCCAACTGAGTCAATGTAAGATTTATAATTTTTTTACTTATAATTTTTTATTAAAAATTTGACAGACACAAATTTATAGAATCAATGTAAGATCAATATTCCTGTACATACTCTGATTTACGGAATACATAAATTATTTTGTAAATATGTCATTTATTAATTGTTTCTCCCTTTGTCCATATTTACTTGTTCACTATACTATTTTAGAATTTTTATCAATTTAAAATCAATAAATAATTTATCATTTTGTGTTTATTTTACCCTTGCTATTAAATAATATTCATTTTTCAATATTTAGATGACTTATATTTTATTGGGGCGATTTAGTAAAATTACCCCTATCATTTATTGTTCTGTAATCCATGTGTCATAGGGGTGTCAAAGTGGCAATTGAGTTGAAATAGAAATCAGATTGGGTCATGACCCACTCAAGTTTACTTTGGGATCGAATAGGTTGGGCTCAAATTGACTAAAAATCGGGTTGGATCATGATCCGTCCAATTTGACCCACTTAATCTCAATAATTTCAACATATTGTCATTTAACTTTTACAATCACAATTTAAATTTCAACTCAAGAAAATAAAATAAAAAGTTACAAATGAATAGATAAATCATAGAAGATATAATGCATACCTTCAATATATAGGAACATGCATTACATCAATGCAAATAAAAAGTTTTAAAATAGGTTGTAGTTGGAGATTAGATTCAATTGAAGATTCATTTAAAATATGCTAAAGCTCGAATGAGTTGAGATAGAATTCAATTCAAATTATCCTGAGCCCAACCCATAAAATTTCGGACATTTACCTATATTTGGACTCATTTTGACACTCTTATAGTGTGTCAAGTCTATAGTGGAAAACTATTGTTCAAGAGGGAGTATAACAATCATGCATACCATGGATAACTTCACTAAGAGGTTGTTTGGTACAAAGATTAATAAGGGAGAGATTAGTAACGCAAGGATAGTAATGCAGTGATTTAGTGCAGATATTAGTAATACATGATTTATTTTTTATCAATTGTTTGGTTCATTGTTTCCACCTCATCTTGTGTTTGGATTAAAATTCTACTTACAAAAAGCTTCTTTCTAACTATACCCTTGAATTATTATAAAATTTTCTATTTCATATTTGTCAATTGCAACCACAATTACCACTTTCATCATTATAACTATATCCACGACATTAATAATCATCGTTGTCACCACATCGATCACTACTAACATCACTGCGGCCAATGCCTATTCCCAATCACCGCACCTTTCATACCATCATCAACTACTACATTTTCCTCGGCCAACGTCACAAGAATTGCCAACTACTAACATCAGCAATCATTACCATCACTATCAACTATTACATCGCATAAATCAATACAATACAACTTTCTTCCCCATCATAGTTTTACTACCACCATTACTAGTAGACATGATACATAAACATGACCTTTAACTTGGCTTCAACTGACAACTATGAACTTTAACTTTGAGTGTGCACGAGTAGACACTTAAACTTGTATATAATTGAACAAATAGACACATTTATCCTACATGACACCCTACATGACAATTTTGTGTCCTACGTGGCGTCCTATGTGTATTATGTCATATAGGACACATGTGTCTACTTGTTCAATCTCATGTATGTTTAAGTGTCTACTTGTGCACACTCAAAGTTGGAGGGCATAGTTGTCCGCTGAAGTCAAGTTAAGGGTCGTGTTTATGTATTGCCTTACTAGTAACTAGCACCTATCATCAACCATCTTTATCATCAACAACAAAAATAATCATTTTTTTAATTATTAAATTTACATTTTATCTAATGTTTGATTGGTTTTGTTTAAATTGTATATTTATTATATTTAAAAATATATAAATTATGCATATTTAAATATTTAAAAAATTACCTAACTACACAACCTTTCTTTCCATATTCACTAAAATTTCCTACCATTTCAAAATATTACAAAAATCCATCTTTTTCTCTCCTTCTCAAGATACATTATTCACAACCCTTCCAACCCAACAATTTTGTTCCTATTTTCACGTCTAAAAATCATTCTCATATATCGGCAGTTACATCCAACACTCCATTTTTGAATTTCAAATCTACTCTCTCTCCAGTTCATCAATTTCAAGTTCCTGAAGAGGTAGGACTATTTCTTCATCAATTTTTTTTCTTTTCCACTTCAATTGTTTTTTTTTTTGTTTTTTTTTTTTAGCTTTTTCATCTACAATTTTCTGATACATATGGATTCTTCTCCCTCTTTTAGTATTGAGTTTACCCAAGTTAGTTTCACTTACTAGAGATATGGTACCTTGTGTATTTGATTCTGATGATGAACACTTTCATGAAAATAGATCTAATCAACGAAACGTTCCGTTAGTCATGAAGAATTTGAGAGCGGAGAAGTCAAAAAAAGGATGTATGCTCGAGTTCTAAATCTATTGTTGAAAAAATGTTCAAAAAAGAAGGAAAAAAGTTGGATCTATCATTACACGATCATCACTACCAAAGATACAAATCGTCAATGTATCTCGTTTATTTTGATTCTTAAATTAGTCTTTGTTAGTGTTATTACTGATCTGATACAACACTGCTACAATAGCCTTTGTTTTATGCAATGTATCATGTTCCTATTTAAGGTATTAATACATAACTCTAATGTTGTTGAATCTTCGATTAGTGCTTATCATGTTCAATATAAATGTATTTGATTCATAAACACTACATAATGTATCATTTATATGTATCAAGTTATATAATGTACGGAAAAGGCTCAAAAATACCCCTGAACTATCGGAAATAGCTCACATATACCCTTAAACTATATTCTGGCTCAAAAATACCCTTCCGTTAAAGTATTGGGTCACTTTTACCCTTACTATTAACAGAGGTGTGTTAAGTGCCATGTGGACGCCACATGGATGCCACGTCGATGCCACATATGCACCAAACAATTCTCACCTCCAAATAGACTCATACATCCTAATTACTAATTTTGTTCTCATTTCTTTTGGGACATACAATTTGACCCACTCTCATTTCTCTAAAATACATTTCCCCTCTTCTCTCTAATAGGATTTCACCTAGGGTTTCAGATTTCTCTCATGGACGCCATTCCATTTCAAAGTTGATTTCGCGATGGTTCTAGGTTAAGAAACTATTTCACCCCTTTCTTCATTTCATTGCTAGGGTTTCGAAGTAGACAAAAATTTCAAAACAATGTCTGAATCCTCTATCGATTCACTTGAAAAATTGTATGCAAGAAGATGTCATTGTGGTCTCAATGCTTTAAATTTGACGGCTTGGACTGATTTGAATGCAGGGAGAAGGTTCTACAAATGTCCTAGACCCAAAGTAAGTTGTAAATTAGTTTGATGTTTGTATGTTTATATACAAACTCTTATTTGTTAAATTAACATTAAGTATTTCTCTAAATTATTATGTAAACTTGATAGTTGAATTTGTACACTACATGTAGGCCACTTCATGTGGATATTGGGAATGGCAAGACAAACAACAACTCCCACCAAGAGCAGTAACTGTTATAATGGACTTAAAGGGTAAATTGGATGTTATGAAGGTTGAAAGAAACAAATTGAAACGGATTGTCGATGGAATGGAAAAAGCTGAAAGGGACAATCTGGAAATTTTGTTTGAAGAAACGAAATTTATTTCAGCCCAAGAAGCTGAAAAAGTTATGCTTTTGGAGAAGAAAATCAAAAAATTGAAAACTATCATTTTCATTTCATGTGCTTTGTTCGTTGTGTTTGTTGTAAGGATCGTGAAGTGAATGTATGTAAGGATCAAACACTTTAAGACTCAATGTATGAATTGAATATTTGTTGTTTTAGTACTTGTGGAGTTTGAATTACAAGTTTATGTATTATTGAATTTGTATTTTGTAATGAAGTTGTAGTACTTATGGAATTTGAATTATGTATTATGCATTATGGAGAGTAGTTGTACAGGGAAAAAAAATATATGTTCACCAGCTTGTCATCTTGCGTTACTGGTCATCTTGCTTTTGTCAATATGGATATGGATTTTACTGTTATTGTATCTTATATGAATGAAGTGGAAAAGTTGAAGTATGTACCTGTGGATACATGTTTTCAGGAAGGTTTGGCCAAAATCTTTGGGCTTGCTGGTGAGACTAATGTGGAGGCAAGTTGTTAGAAATGCTTGCACTCGTAGTTTGAAATCATTTAATTCTTGTTTCTTATCAGAATGTTATAATATCTAATTGAAGGGTTAAGACAAAAAAAAAACTGAATTGGCTTCTTTGGCTGTGACAGCAGCCTTGCTTATAACTTCTCTAAGCTTTACTGCAACATCTAGAAGATTAACAGAAAGATTAACAACTTCTTTAAGCTTTATAGAATTTCACAATTATGAGACATAAGTAGAGAAATATTTTATAAACTTCTACTACCAAAGACAGTGCAACAGCTATAGCAATTGCAGGTCACTCAATATTCAAGAACCTTGTTAGGCATCATCACAACAGTCGGCAAATCCACACACAAGATCTTTTATTCGGGAAAACAAATGCACTAGCAAGAGCAACAACAATAATGTTTCATAAATCAACAAGGTCTGTTTCACTGTGTTTTTCAGTTATGGTTGGTAACAATTTTGTTTCAATGTGCTTAAGTTTCACTTTGAGCAGTCACTGAAACCAGAATACATTACCAACATTAACTAAAACTGGAAATAAACTTCACACAAAAACTGGACATCAACTAAGTAAAGAACCTTACAAGTCCTTACCAAAATTTGGACAATAACCAGTAACAAAAATCTTCACCAAACTCAACTCAAAATAATAAGAAATGCATTCATTGTTTTGTATCTACCAAATTCAACCCAAAATAAACATAAGCATTCATTGTTTTGCATCTACCAACTTCAACCCAAAATAAACATAAGCATTCATTGTTTTGCATCTACCAACTTTAACCCAAAATAAACAAATGCATTCATTGTTTTGCATCTACCAACTTCAACCCAAAATAAACAAAACACATGCATTGTTTTGCATTTACCAACTTCAAG